>PVKA01000174.1:0-17468 GCA_004027165.1 Ctenomys sociabilis
AAGCTGGAGTGAATATAAAGCCTAAGATAGAAATAAAAGCTTTTGTTCTTGGGCTGGGCTGTAGTTCAGAGATAGAGACAAGCTGGTGTGTGTGAGGCCTGGGTTTAATCTCCAACATGTAAAAGACAAGCCTACCTTATTTTAAAACAATTGTATAACTATAGAGATTGCATGGTGAGTTTGTGAATTCTAAGCTAGGCAAGTAACTTTCACTATGTAGGGCCATAATTTGATTCTGTCAAATGTGTAGTTATAGAGATGATAAATGATAAGGTAGTTTGGGACTAGATGAATTCATATAGGGTGACATTGGTGTTTTCATTAAGAAGAATTTCTCTTACGTGGGAATAATTGAAAATAATCACCCTGGGCCAGCCAGATAGCTCAGCAGATTAGGCAGACGCAGGGGTCAGAAATTCAATCCCCAACTTGCTGCGCTGGCCCTGCCCTCCGGGATGCACTGAGATGGTGATTGAGACTGGGCATGGTGGCATGTGCCTGTAATCCCAGCCCTTGGGAGGCTGAAAACAAGAAGATGACTACCAGTTTGATCTGCATAGGGAGACCCTGTAGACCCTGTAGACTCTCCCCTAAATATATATTAAAAAAAAAAAAACAGAAAGAAAAGAAAAAAGAAAGACTCATCCTAACGTAGTTTAAATCCTGTATAATTTAGAAGGAAAAGAGTAAGTACTTATATCCTGCTTTTAGAAAGGGATATAAATGAATATGTACAGTAAATGCCTGACTTAAGGAACATTGAAGTTGGGACCTTTCACAGATGGCAATGGATCTCACATTAGGGGTGTAGATGCAGAGGAATCGTGGGAGTGGCTCACATTGTGCACTGGGCATTGTCATGGTTGTGTCACTGTGTGCGTATGGTGCAGTGCAAGAGTACACAGTGTAAGCCCGGGATGTCTGGGAGTGAGAGGAAAGCGGTGGAGACATGGAGGTCTGGTTCTGTTTTTACATTGCGTATTTGTGTCAAAGGTGTGTAATACCCCGTTTGTTGGACTTAGGAATGCGTCTGACTCAGGAACATTCTCGTGGAACAGAACTCATCCCTAAGTCAGGTACTTCCGGTATAATTAACTTTTTAATGTTTCATTTTGCTTTTGAAATGTTTCCAGTAAGTAAAGTTATACATGAATGTAAACACTGATTGTGTGATTCTTAAGTTTCAGTTGAACCCAATATATAGGAACCACAGAGTCTAGAGATTTTCAGAGCACAGTCTCACAAAGGTGGAAGGGAAGGGGCCGGGGAGATGGCTCAGTGGAATAAGTGCTTCCCTGGCAAGCACAAGGGCCTGAGTTCAGTCCCCGGTTCCACAAAAAAAAAAAAAAAAGGTGGAAGGGACCTCCCATTAACACACATGGGGTGCTTGGTTTAAGTGAGTGTTTACTAATCCAGGAGGATTCAGGTATGATTCTGTCCCTGTTTCTATGAGCCAGCCACTCTGTTGACGCTGTTCACTCATGATTACAACAAGAAATATCCAGTTTAAAAAAAAAAATAGTTATGAGAGGAGAATACATTTGGGGGTGTCTGTTCATTTCAGCTTTATATATAATTGCCTAGTGCTCTTGAGAAAGCCAAATAGTAAAAATGCAAGTTTGGGGAAAAGAATTGAGAAAGCGAGTAGAGATAAAAATATATGTTTTGATAATCTTTGTCATATGTTTTCTCAGAGACCAGCCTCAGAGTTAAAGTGTTATCCAGATGTAGTCTTTGGCCTCTAATAGTTTTCTGATAGGAATTCAGCCTTGAGTTGAACCTGAAGATAGGCTATTTTCTTTTCTTTTTAATTACCAAGTGACCAATCTGTTGTAGTTTGTTGATCTATTGCTCCTCTTACCCTCCTTCTGTTGCTTTCTCCATGAGCTGCTGTTTATTCTGGAATGCTAGGCATCCACATTTGGAATTAGGGTTTGTTTGCCTCTCTCCCAACCAGGAATGGAGAAAATCTGACCTGATATTTTAATTCACATGTTTAAGTAAGACGCAGAGGGTTTCTGTTCAACAGGTAAGCATGCAATTTTTGTTTGTTTTGTGAGACAGGGTCTTATTATGTCTCTGAACTCACTAGGTGGCCCAGGCTGGTCTCTAACTCATGACAGTCACCCTGCTTCAGCGTACTGAGTGCTGGGATTACACACATTTGCCACCACGCCTGGCAATTTTTAAAGCCTAATTTTCATTAAGTAGCACCTCTCCTAGCCCAGGTCTTCTGAGCTCCTGGTATGGAGACATCTTCATCCTCGTCTTCAGCTGGCTGTCTTCTTTGCAGCACTACTGAAGTCTGGTCACAGTTAGTTTCTTTCCTTATTGCTTGATTGTAGAGCATAAGCTATCAAAGACTAGATTTTTGTTGGCAAAACCAATTCAGTGGCCTCTTCTACAATAACCTCACTTTTCATTTTCTTGAATTCTTTGCTACCTGTTACTTTGATTTGTCTTGGCAAGACTAAGGGAGGCCGACCCCAGGAGAAGCACAAGCAAAGGAAACATAACAGATGATCCAGGTTTACTAGCTTGTCAGTGGCAGACTGAGATTGCGTGCAAGGCCTTCCATATTTGGCTCGTCCTCTGATCCCATGGTTTTCTTTGTATGTTGTGGGCTTCTCCTTTGGATGTCAAGGGAGAGACGATATGGAGAGGGAAGAGTCTTTTCTATTGATTCTTCCATTTGTTAGTAATATGATTATATTTGTATTGAACTTTCTGATTTAGTTAAGACCTTTTGATTATAAGAGCTCCTTTGCTCTGGGCATCAGCTAGGATAAATATGGTCCCTATTTTGGAGGTGAGAAAACAGAGGCTCAGGAAATGGACCTGTGATTAGTGAAAGTGCAGACCTATTCTAAATTGGATTGTAGTAAGACTACAGAGAATGGGAATTAAAGATGGACTTTTCTTTCCATAATTCACTTGAAGCCCATGTGTGTCACTTGGTAGCATTTAAAAATACAAGTTTTTATTTCTTTATTTTAGGGTAGGGAAGAAAACTTTGTACTTTTTGAGCTCTTATTCTACTGACCAAGTTCTCCACCTTTTTTTTTTTTTTTTTTAATATATTTTGAACAGGATTTAACCATGTAGCTCAGACTCATAGTGAGCCTCTCCAATGCTGGGGTGACGGGTATGCTGTCACGCCTGGTCTCTGTGACTGGCTCAGCACGTCCAGTGACAGGGCCTGTGCAGCATGTGCTGCCATGGATCGAACCCCAAAGCTCCCCATCTTTTAAATAGTTCTTGGGATCAAAGCCAGGGCCTTAGGTACCCTAAGCATCTGCTTTACTGCTGAGCTACACCCTCAGCTTCCTAAATATTTGTTTCTAAATTGCTCATAGTATTGTAGAGATTTGGGAGGGGCTGGAGGTTAAGTTTGTTTCAGAAAATCCTTTAGTCTGGAGGAGGTGGTAAATTTGGAAGACTTTACATTATAGAACTGCATCAAATAAAGTTTACTTTTGTGAGTGCCTGTGTTATTTGCCAGTGTACTTATGCCTTGCATTTAGATAAAAAGATAGATGTGGTTCTGTTTTTGGCTCCTTGAAATAGTTTTTGTATTTTCTGGAATTTCCACACATATTGTCTTTAATATTCCAGAGTTTGATTATGACTCATTTTGGCCATATAATATTAGAAGTAAGCATAGGTCTGTTTGAAGATGTTCATTAAATAATTTGGGGACCTGTATTTTTGAGCCTGCAAATGTTGATTTTCCCTTAGGGTTTAGATTTGTTTCATTGTTGTCAGTTGTGCATTTTCTTGAGTGTTTTGGATGAGAGAAAGTAAAAATGAGTTAAAAGAGCATGGTTTATTTTTCTTTGCTCAAATATGTAGTTTTGCCATAAACTACTGAAAGTTTCCTGTTTTGTTTGACAAAAATGTGTACTTTCATTCATTGTTTCCATGCAGCTTCCTATGTTTTTTACAATAAAAAAGGTCAAAATCAAGGATAAATTGTAAGCTATCTTTAGGATAGGGAAACTCTCACTTCAGAACAGAATTTAAAAAGTAGTCCCTTTTGAGTCTGCCTGTCTTTGTACCTGAATGTTCTCAGTACATCTGTGCCTTTCCTTAGGAAATCTTAGTTTGCAGATGGTATAGTCAGACCCTTATTTCTAATATAAGAAGACTTGGAGAGAACGCACATCATGGCTTGATTATATATATATATATATATATATATATATATTTTTTTTTTTTTTTTTTTTTTTTTTTTCCCAGAACCAGGGATTGAACTCAAGCCCTTGCTTTTGCCAGGGAAGTGCTTATTCTATTGAGCCATCTCCCTGCCCATATGCCTTGATTTTAGAAAGCTACAGCTGGTGTTGTGCTGTAGATGAGCTTTGTGCGCAGTCTGGCCGTGTGTTTTCTTTGTGAAATGGCACCTGGTAACCTCAAGCCTGCCCTGGACTATGTGGTACATTATGGATGGGTCACTTGTCCCATCTAGGACGAGGAGCAGCACTGGAAGGGGTGACTGTTCTCCAGAGTGGAGGAGACAGGACAGAATGGTCAGCCAGATTCCACTGAGGAACTACAGTGAAGAATTTGTAGATGCTGATAAGGTTGTAATTAATTTTAGATGTACAGGTTAGATGTTTCTTCATCCTAAAAAGGGGGGCCACCTTAAAAAATTAGCAAGGAAACCACAGAAGCTTTTGTCATACCTAAAAGACACCTGTTTTTTTTTTTTTTTTCTTTTAGCAGTTCTAAGCTACTTTAAGCCCTAGAAGCAATAGGAGAGTCTGGCCTTTAGCATAATTTTTGTGTGAACAAAATCTGCACTAGTTCACTTTTAATCCGTTAGCTTTATTTTCTTCTTCTTTTTTTTTTTCCCAGTGTATTTTAATACAGGGTCTACAGGGTCTCACTACACAGCTCGGACTTGTAGTGATCCTATTTTCAACCTCCCAAAAGCTGGGATTACAGGCGCATGCCACCACGCCCAGCCTCAGTCACTGGCTTAGTGTGCTCTGGGGTAGGGCTGGCACTGTACTCTAGGGATCGAACCCTGGTCCCTGAGACTGCCTAAGCAGGCTCTTTAGTCCACTGAACTGTCTGGCTGGCCCCTATAAGCTTTACTTTCAGTGGTTTGTCATTCAAATTAAATTAATGTGGACGGTGTTCCTAACATTTCTAGTATTAGTCTGTTTGATAGCAGATTCTTATATCATGTAGGAAGCTAACATATTTTAGAGAGTTACACAAAAAATAGATGTGAGGTATGTAAGTTACTCAATAAATAGGAGAGAGAACCTCGTGTGGCTCTCATCCAGAGCTGGTTGTCTTAAAACTCAATGTAAACAAGTGTAAAAGATGTCAAGTGATGAAGTTGAGGTGGACACAGGCCTTCAGCCAGAGATGGAAAAAACCCAGCAGTGTGATATAGAAAGCGCAGGCAGCAATTTGAGGTATAGAAATATGGGACTGTTTGGAGGAGATAAGAAGTGAAATATATCCAGCTTTAATAAACCATGATTAGTATTTACATGACCTGTATATTCCAGAAAAAAAATGTGATATTCAGGATGCTGAAATATAAAATATTTGAAGTGGTTAGAAAGTAACTATATATATATCTCTATCTATCTATCTATCTATCTATCTATCTATCTATCTATCTATCTATCTATCCATCTATCTATACACACATATATTTAGGTAGATTTCTTTTTAGCATGATTAAAATTTCTCATTCCAAGGGAGCACTGAATATGTGAGACACTTATTGTGTAGGTGAGAAGGTGGGGAGAAGGGAGTATGATATGTGAGAAGGAATTAATTATTACTTTAAATAATAGATGTAGCTGTAGTATATTTTCTGTGCAGATCTGGAAACAAAGCCCCTCTTGTTGGAGTAGTTGGTGTGCCAAGCATTTTATTTTCAGGTTGCCCATTTGAAAGTATCAGAGCTTGTCTCTGTGGGAGAAAAGGTGAATTCCCTGTGGCAGTGCGGTTTCCGAGAGTTCACTTGGGAGGAAGTGAGAGGAGCTAGTTGATCCAGAGTGGAAAAACACCAGAGAAAACTTTCCCCCAAAGTAACACACATTGATTTTAGAAAAACAGAAATCGCTTTGACTAGATGTGACCAACTTAAAAAAAAAAAGCTTCAGCTTTGAAGCATCATATGCCACATGCATCTTGAAAGGTGGCTTTGTCAGATCCAGCTGTGTATTTCATAGTGTGATGCGGTGTGTGGTTTTGGTATGAGCGTGCTCAGTAGGTGCTCCATGCAACAGGTATTTCATTTATCCAAATTTTAAAGTTTGGGGGCAATTTTATTAAATAACAGGATAGTCATTTTATATAAAATGACTTGAGGTCACCAATCTGTGCATTTTTGTAGGTTTCTTTAAATTCAAACCTAGGGAAAAAGGTATTTTCTTGTCCAAATAGCTGATTTGTTTCCTTTTTATGAATTCTATGTAAGCATTGTATTTTCTCTTTATCTTGGCTGCTAGAAAGCTTTGAGCTAGGTTTGACACTCAAATGAACTGGTCTCCTTTAGTAGATTTTTCTTAAAATTTCTCTTTGGCTATAGTGACTTTATAATTGACTGACAGCTGAAGTGGCTTTTTTGGTCCATTTTTCTTTTATTTCCTTTTTGTTACAAGCCCTTCAATTTCCTTTCTAGAATGGAGAATATAAACAATAAAGGAATATACAGCATGACACTTGATTGGATCAAGAATTTTCTGGGAGTAGAAAATTTGGTGCATTAATTTTTGCATCCCTGAAACTGGATGCAATGGTAGAACTTGCCTGAAAACTAGCAAGGATTTGGAAGTGAAGGGCTTTTTACTAGCTATTTTGTAGAAGTCTCTTAAACCCTTTGGGTGACAGTGAGGGACAGTGAGTTGCCCAATATTCTAGGTTCCATTAAGTTCTACAGTTCTACAGTTCTGTGTTTTCTTATGCAAAGGGAGGTAGAGGAAGATATCTTAACAATGTTAAAACAATTGTAAAAACAAGTACTGCTCAGGACAGACTTACTAGCATTCCTGTTGGGTACAGAGCAGTGAGGTGATTGGTTAAGTGACCGTCTCAGGTTCCAAAACAGAAATGTGGCAATAGACTGGCTACATCACCCATGAGAATTAGCAGCATGGGTTTTGGTTGTTGGACTGATGAATCCATCACTCACCAAGTATTTATGAACACCTGCTGCACCCCAGGCGTGGTCCCAAGCACAGAGATTGAGGCTCAGCTGAGAAACATGTTCCTTGCCCTGGTGGCATTTCCAGCTATGGAGAGGACGCATGAACACACATCCAAATAAAGGAAACAATAGGCTATGAAAGCTGAGATTTGTGATGAAATATAGTCAGTGTAACAGGTTTCAGGGATCCTGGAATTTAATCAGGCACACATAAATATGATTTAGGGCCAGGGGTGCATAGCTAGGCACTGTGTCTAAGGCCAGGCTTTCTCAGTACCTTGAATAGTTCTGGGGTGCTGCTGTATTTTTGGTTCATAACTGCTAGGGACCCTGGAAATCCTGCTCCAGAGATTCTCAGAGCTCTAAAGGGTACTGGGAGAGGCGCACTTTGTGACCAGGCATTCATGAAGTTCTCTCCAAAGTGTTCGCTCTCAACTTTCCTCATCACAGAAGCACCTGAGCAGCAAGCTAGCAGCCCTGAAAAGGAAGGAGTGCAGTTTAGTCTTGTAATAGGATTTGACATGTACGTAAAGTCTGATAATTTAGCACTCGTGGTAAGCATTTCCTTCATTCCTTAGAAACCAATTGTTGAGTGCCCTGACTGCATAGAAAATCCTTAAAGTAAATGTGTTTTGGTTCATGGCCCAGTTTGTACACATGGCTGTAATTAGTCATATCTTGTATGGCCAAAGCAAAAGCTTGCAGATTTGCCCTTTTTAATCTCTAGTCTCCTATCTGTAATCGGAATGAGTGGTTTTGGGTTGCAGTTCAGCACACCAGCAGTGCTGCTACCCCTGCCATCCTTTCCGAGTACCCTTGCTCTTATGGCTTCTTCTCTAGCTGCTGTCTACATCCATAGCAGTGTCACACAAGGCTCGGCTCACCAGTCCCAGAATGGAACCTTGGAGAGTGCTGTTTCTCCTTGGCTCTGTATTTTCACCTCTATCTCTTCCCTCTTTCATTTTTTTTTTTTTTTTTTTTTTTTGGTCAGACACCAATTTGCTGGAATAAAACATGAAAATTAGGGGCTGAGGTTGTTATTCAGTAGTAGGGCATGTCCTTAGCAAGTTTTTTTTTTTTCCTTAGCAAGTTTGAGTCCTGGGTTCAACCCTCACTGCTAGGGTTGGGAGAAAGAAAATGAGTTTAGTAAATGCTTTAGGTATAAGCTAAGATTTAAGAGAAGAACGGAATTTTTTAATGTTACCCAGAAAGATTAATGAGTAGCAGTTTTGTATCCCTGAAGTCTCAGTTTACTATAAAATATAACATGATTAGCAATTAACTTATACTTTTTATTATGTGACTAAGTAGAGTTTAATATTGTAAATCTAGACCAATTAAGCATTTTCTTTTTAATTAAGAAGTATGTGAGGGCCAACCAAATAGCTCAGTGGATTAAAGCACCTGCTTAGGCAGACCCAGGGGCCGGGAGTTTGATCCCCTGGCCTGCCTTGCCAGGCCTTGCCCCCGGGGAGCACTGACAGCAGTTGACACTGGGCGTGGTAGCATGTGTCTGTAATCCCAGCTCTTGGGAGGCTGTGAACAGGCAGGTCACTATGAGTCCGATCTACACAGTGAGACCCTGTACACCCTGTCCTAAATAAAAAAAAAAAAAATAAATTAAATAAAAACATAGAAGTGTGTGGATACATTCAGTTATTCTGCATCTGTCAAACTTGAGGGATGAGAAAAGGAGTATCTTTTCTTGCATTTTTCTAAACCTTCAGACTTGTTCTCTATGCCGAGCCACCAAAACAGTAGCAGTCCATAAACTCTTTTTTTTTTTTTTTTTTTTTTGTCTTTTTGAGACAGGGTCTCACTATGCAGTTCAGGCTGGCCTTAAGCTCACTTTGTAGCTCAGGCTGGTCTCGAACTCACAACAATCCTCCTGCCTCAGCCTCCCGAGTGCTGGGATTACAGGCCTGCGCCACCATGCCCGGCTTCAGTCCATAAACTCTAACCTGTCCCTAAATTAGTACTGTTGTCGGTACCCTTCCTTCTCCTCTTCCCTTAGGTCTTGTCAGGAAAACAGGAATAGGCACACCATCTTTTTTTTTTTTTTTTTACTTTTTAAATCTTTTATTTATTTGGTGCAGGGTCTCATAGTGATCCTCCTGTATCAGCCTCCCCAGTGCTGGGATTATAGGCATGCACCACCATGCCCAGTTTCAGCAGCTGGCTTGGTGTATCTGGGGTTCCAGGGCCAGCAGGGCATATAGTACCTGGGATTGAACTTGGGTCCTTGTACTTGCCAGGCAGATGCTTAGACCACTGAGCTGTCTCCGTAGCCCCATCTTACAGAATGCTCAAAAGTTTGGCCAAGATGCCTGGTTGCTCTCCTTCCTCATTGCCTGGATTCCTTGCAGGCATGAGAGCATGGCCTGTTCTCACCTCTGCAAGTGGTCTGAGGCCTTTCAGAATGTCCTGAAAGAAAAGGAATTTTGGGTCCAATACTGTGCATATTTTATTCAAAATCTCCTCAGTGCAATTCTTAGAAATACTTTTTGAGGAGTAATGGCTAGGGAGTAGTAGTATAAGAACATCTTATCTCAGATATTTTATTAATCATTCTAAAAGCCCACAAATGGAGAAAATGTTTTCATTCATTTTTTTTCTCCTTCCAGCAAAGGACTTTGTGTCTGTAATAGTACTTGAAATCTGTAGAGAGCATTTATTTATAATAGTGCTTTACTTGATCTGCAAGTGGAGCTGCGGGAAGCTCAGGGCTGGGACTGTCGTGATGGCAGAACACTGGCTTAGCATGTGCAAGATGTGCAAGACCCTGCAGTCCCCAACACTGGAAAAACAAAACAAGTCAAACACGTGGTAAACAGCAGATCTGATCTCAAAACCAGAGCCTGTATCTCTTGGTGGTCCAGTACCTTCGCTTGGTTCCCACCCCTCCCCTTCTCTCTCCCCTTTCTCCTCCTCTCTCTGCTTTCCTCCCTTTCATCCTCTACCTTCTTTTTTCTCTCTGCCTTCCCCTTCTGTTCTCCCCCTCTCCCGTCCCCCCTTCCACTTCCCGCTCCTTTTTCTCTGCCTTCTCTTCCATTTACGCTGAGTATACCCAGGGCCTGGCTTTGTGCTGAGCTAGAGTCCCCGCTCTGTCCTGTTCCTCTGTTCTTTTTTTGGTCTCAGTTAGGTTCCCCGGGCTAGACCCAAGTAACAGTCCTCCTGTTTCCACCTCCCTAGAGTACTGGCATCACAGGCATTTGCCCTCCTGCCCGCTCCCAGTGCTTTTCAGGGCTCCTTCTAGGATACAGCCCAGCCTTGCGCCTGCTGAGTGTGTGCTCTACACTGAGCTGTGCCTTATACCTTTGGGGCTGCTCTTTATGTTTAGTGGTGACACACAGGACCTGCTAGCTCTTCTCTTTAGGTCATAAAAATTACCAAATGACACAAGACACCTTCCTCCCAGAGCTGCACGAAGACCATCTCTGGGCACTTCAGGTTGTAGTGGCGCTTTCCTTAGGGGGACAAGCTGGCACCCCGTCAGCTTGACACTTCACCATACTCACATGAGATTCTGAGTTCAGCTCTTCCTTTTGTTTTCTTCTGAACATTTATTTTTATTTTTTAAAGAGAATAAAGAAAAAGGCATTAGAAATGATACAGGAATTCACTAAATAAAATAAAAAGGATTCAACAGTGCCTTTTGAACTTTGTTTTTGGTACTGCAGATCGAGCTCAGAACCTTACCAGGCAGGTGCTTATGTCATTGAACCATCTCCCTGGCCCTTTTTGAATGTTTAAAAACAATTTTAACTAGGAAAATTTTTGATATGGTTGTAGCTTGATTTATTTCAACGTAACAATGTACAAATAGGCACTGGTGTTTAGCCCAACAGATTGGCATTTGACTTCTTACAAGAAGGAAAGAAACAGGAGAAGCTACACTTAAAGAGTTGCATTGTTAGAGAACTCTGGGATCCCCCTGCTCAGCATGGTAGAAGTCCCATATTATATGACTTAGGGCTTTTCTGTCTTTTTTCTCCTAGGAATCAACTCCAGCCTCAAGCTAAGCTTTATTGTTGAAAAACCCAGGTGTAGTTGGTGGTAGAAGGGCCCCTTTTGGAGTTTAATGGGGGTGCATTCCACAGCTCCATCCCCAAGCGTTGCAGATCCAGGGACTTGTAATTTGAGATGGTACAAACACGAGCACATGTTGTGTGCCCTAGGTCCCAGAGCCCAGGGCCTTTCAGATGTTTTTTTCTTGAGCTTTGCTTTTGCATCACACCCTGGTGTTTGTGACATTCTTCCATAAAGCTCAAGAGAGAGCCCACCGATGATGCTGGCTGAGAAATCATCCTGGGTGCCCTTGCTGACAGTCTGGCATCTCACAGGGGTCGGAGGGATTTTCGGCTCAAGGGCAGAATAGGTCCTGCAAGACCAGTCTCACGGTCTGTGGGAGTTTGTCCCTCTTTGCAGCTGACAGCATTGCAGAATTCCCTGTGGGACAATAACAGAAACCCTCATTAGCCAATGGTGGTATTGGAATTAAATCTCCCCACTGCAGTGTCTTGGTCCCAGGCTATAATGTTACCCCTTAATTCCTTCTGCATCTTTACCACTTTTATTACAGCGGAACACACGCTCCTCATTAGGACCCTGGGTGATACGGGGAACTGGAGTGCTGGAAATGATGTGGAATAGGTACCAGATGTTTTTGTCAACTTGGCATGCGTTAGTATTTAGAGCAGTCACAGATCACATTTATTAAATGTGAAAATCACTATCCTTTCCTCTGAGCAGTACCTTCCCCTCAGTATTTTACTCCGCATTGCACGAGGTGTAACATTAATAATTTCTTTGGGGGTAGATTAAATTTAAAGTGTGTGCAGCAAATACATCTGTTCCCAAATGCCTCGTCTGCATTCTGTCAAGTCTTGGGACTGGCCTGCAGCCAGTGTGGATGTGGGGGTTCTGTAGCTGAGATTGGAATGCTAGGTTGCAGGGAAAGCACATAGCGAAAGGGCGAGCCCATCTGCATTGTTTTCTTTAGCAGAATGGGGAATTTAGACATGGATGTCATAGTGAGATCTTAGGAACATTTCCCATGAGTCCAGATAATCAAGCATTAGTGAAAAAGACAGAAAGCATGTTTTGTAAAATGGGATAGGGGTTTTTGCTCCTTGGGTTCATAAAGTCTTTTAAATCAACCAAGGTTAGAAGTATAAATTGAGCAGTTTGTTTTATTTTATCTTATCGAACACAAACTAATGTTTATGTTTGGCCCCTAAGCCTGGGAAGTGCTAGGCAAGAAGCAGATGGACTTGTCCTGGGAAGAGCCTGCTCCTACAGTCCGACAGACCTAGGCTTAGATTTCCTTTGACATTGTGTTCCTGGCACTGTTGCAAGGATTAGGAATTGTATTGTTGGTGACAGGGTCAGCTGTGTCCTGGCTGCTGGTGCCACACAGAATGTAGTTGGCTTCAGGTCGCGAGGTGAGATGATCAGTCAAAAAATGCCCAGAATTCACTAAGCTTTGAGGAGGTCACATTTCTTGAGTAGCCAGTGGGAGAGGAGTAGTCAGCTCTCACTTGGAGACCACAGAGAAGTTGAATTTCTTTGGAAATAGCCTCGAAGGAATCCCAGCCTGGGTGTGCACTCGATGCCCGAGGCATCAACAGTACCCAGAGTAGGAGACATCGATGAGGGATTCCCAGGAGGCAAAGCCATAGTGCCATGCTGCAGGCAGCACGTTGCTGAAATATGCACCTGTTCTGTGGCTTGCCACAACTTACGTAAGTGGGAGTGATCACATTGATTCTACTCAGTTTACAGTTCTGGGGAGGCCTCAGATGAGCTGTCTGCAACAGGATTCTTGGTTGTCACATGCAGGGTGAGGGTGAAGTTGTGTGGGGGCCTTAGCCTGCATCCCTTCCCTCCTCCTCCACGGTCATCTGGGTCCTGTTTGCTCAGCATTGTGGTGCAGTGGCTTTTGCTCTGTGGATTAGCATCGTCAGCAGAGCAAGCTGCTCACTGGCCTCTTGACTGCAGGGATGAGATTGTGTAGAGAAGAGAGGGCGGCTGTGGGTTGCTGGCCATGGCCACAAGAGAAACTCCCAGCCTTCTGAGCTGTCCTTGGGGGCCTGCACCGGCAGCTCCAGAGCTCATGGACATCGCGAAATGCCAGATGAGTCAGACCTGGTTTCAGATCAAGATTTCCTGGTTTCCGGCCCTTCTGGCTCAAAGTACTACACCCACAAGCACAGGCCAGAGCCACTTTGTGTCCCCAGGCACAAGTGGTAAGCTGGTGAGCTGGCGGCAGGTGGAAGCCTATCCTGGTGGGGCAGAGCTGGCCATTGGACAATGTGAGGGAGGAGGGCAGTTATGCTCAGCATGCCACCTGGAGACTTAAAGGTGCTTGCAAAGAGAGCCAATGCTGGTTTGTGTTTCCCACCTTCTATGACAGTTGCGGGAGGGTGAACCCCAACTGGAACTTGATTTTTGACAACCCAGAATGATACCTCCTTCTGTTCATGTTGATTTCTTTTTAAAAGGATTACCCAGGCAGGGGTGGAGGGTGAGCACATGCTTGTGTTTCTAGGACTCTGGAAGGCAGAGGCAGGAGGATTGCAATTTCAAGCTTTGCCTGGACAGCTTGGTGACTTATCAAGACCCTGTCTCAAAATAAAATAAAACAATAAAAATATCTAGGGATGTACCTAGATATTTCAGGTACATTCAGCAGGTCCTGAATTCAATCTCCAGCCCTCTTCCCCACCAAAGAAAAGGTGAAAGAAAGAAATCTGGTGTACACAGTCTCTCATTGGTATGAAATTTGTTAAGCATGGGTCACATCATGTTGTTTTCCTCTTTCCTCAGTGGTAATTGGACACACACTGTGTGCCAGGCACTGGGCTGAGGTAAGGCACACAGGGCTAGAGTGACCAGGGTCCATGCTTTTGTGTATCAGTTTCCTTTGGGAGTGTGCCCCTACCAGGTACAAAATTGAGTAAATACTTGTGAGCATCAGGGCACATGAAGGGAGGTAGAAGGTGTATGGAGTATGGGTAGAAGCTGTCAGGCACCATGTGAGAGGCACAGGAAGGTTTCTCGGGAGCTCTGAAGGATGAGCAGAGGCAGTGGGAAGGATGGGAGGTGGTAGAGAAGGTGCTCCCGGGGAAGGGAACTCTCGGTGTGTATGCGTGGAAGAAGGCTGGCCTAAAAGAAGGCAAGGGTGTTACTTAGGGTAGGTTGAGCCCACAGGAAACCTAAGGTGGCTTTGGCTTGACTAAGAGACATGTGTGTGTGTGTGTGTGTGTGTATGAAAAGAAGCATTTCAGAGCTTATGCACTGGCACCGCATTCGTCAAGCACTTGGACAATTGGCCTCCGCAGCATTTCTTCCATCTTATAATCAAAATGACTGCTGTGTCACTGTCTGTCACATCTACATTCCAATCAGCAGGAAGGAGGGGGGAAAAATCCAGAGCATAGTTCCTTCCTTTCTCAGTAAATTCTCCTGGAAGTTGTTTCTGACACCTCTGGTTATATCTCAGCCAGAATTCAAGCAGGACTGGAATATGGTCCTGACAGATGGAGAAAGGAGGAGGATAATTGCTACTGGGACGCAACCAGTGGGTCTGTGGCTCGGCCAGAGGGGCTACAGCATGGTGGGGAAGGGCCAGCTTGAGAGAGGAGACCAGAGGTGGAGGTGGACCCAGATCAAGCAGGGCCTCATAAGCCCTGGGAAGCTTGGGACCTTCATCTGGAGAGCAGTGAGAGAGCCCAGATAAATCTGGGCAGGACCAGAAGTAGGATATTTAAAAGACTCATTTTCTTTTTATCCTCTATGATTTTCTTCTTTTGGTACATTCTGTACTCTTTGCACACTTACTTAGTGTTTTTCTTTACAATGAACTCCATAGGGAGGAGTTCCTGGGTCAAAAGATATAAACTAGCTGGGTAGAATGATGCCCGCCCATAATCCCAGCTACTTGGGAGGCTAAGGCAGGAGGATGGTGAATTTGAGGCCAGCCTGGTCAGCGCAGCAAGACCCTGTCTCAGAAAGAATAAAGATGCAAAGATCATGCACATTTCTTGAGGCTTGTGATACACTGGCAGATTATGCCTACTTGCTCTCTTATCAGCAGAGTGGGATTTCTGGAGGCATTTTTGGCCTTACTGTTTCTCATAAGCATCCCCTCCCCCTGAGCATTTTTTAATGAAACATTTCAACACACACAGATGTTGAAACCATTGACCAGTGAACATCTAGATTCCACAGCTAACTAACATTTTGCAATAGTTGCTTTATCAGAATATCTTTTCTCCCACCAATCCATCTTGTCTTTTGGATGTTTTGGATTGCAGAGTAGGTTATAAATCACAGAATACTTCAATTGCTTTCTGTCCTCACAGGAGGTCTGAGCATAGCAGCAGCCTAAGGAGTCCACACTGATGTTGCCCTTCAAAATCCTCCTGGCTGAGCGAGAGGATTTCAAGGCAGGTCCCATACTGTGACTTCAATTGACTGGGATGACTTGAAATAGTTATGTTAGTGGATTGAATTTATCTTCCTTTTTTAAAAAATGGGCATAGTCCTTCTGGTATTGGGTGGATGGATTTCACCTAGCACCTTCTAGGACAAGATCTTAGTAAAATGTATTATTTTCATGCAGTCTGAATTTGTGTGTTGAACTGTAGGAGGTACCCTTCCTAATAGACTTCTTTTTTTTTTTGTATTTAGTATATGGTCTCACTACACAGATTGGATTCGTAGTGATCCTCCTATTTTCAGCCTCCCGAGCGCTGGGATTACAGGTGCATGCCACCATGCCCAGTCTCAGTCACTGTCTCAGCACACCCCAGGAGCAGGGCCAGCATGGCACACCAGGGATCGAACCCTGCTCCCTGTGTCTGCCTAAGCAGGTGCTTTAGTCCACTGAGCTACCTGGCCAACCTTCTTATAGACTCTTAGTGATAGTGGTAGATGATTCCTATTTTGGTTTTTTGGGTATACAGATTGCTTAATCATGTTTTGTACTTTAGTTTTTAAACTTGAAGGAAAAAAATTCCATAAGAAACATCCCAAATTCTAGTGTGTCAGCTAATCAAGGGCACTCTCTACTGAGTATCTTAGTCATTACTGTGATAACATAACTAAGGTAATCAACTCAGAAGGATGAAAGTTCATTTTGACAGAGGTTTCCATGGTCACTTGGTTTGGCCTTATTGCTTTGGGCTAGAGGCAACATAGTATCTCATGGCGGGAGCGTTTGGTGGAGGAAATGGTTCACTCCGTAGCAGCAAGAAAGCAAAAGAGCAGGGGCCAGGATCCCACACTGCTGGAGCTTATCTCTTTTTCACTGGGCTCCACTTCTTAAAGGTCCCACTGTGTCCCAGTAGGAAGGGTGGGTGACCAACATTTGAACATGGGAAGGCATTTTAAAATCTAAATCATAGCATTGTCATTGAAATATTGCCTCGCATGGGTCTCTGTAGAGGGCCGTTTGCCCATCATTTGGTCAGAGTACAGGTAGCCCGTGTACTGCTTTGCAGTGACTTGCATCAGCTATGCTTTCTTTCATGAACAATTTAGTGAACTAAGGAGGACCCCAGTGGGCAATAGTGGAACTGTAAGCAGGTGGAGGGCCTTTTTTTTTTTTTAAACTCTTCTTCATGTTTATTTTGCACAACTTTTACAGTCATTTAAGTTTGTAAACAATGTTTTACAATGTGCAATCTTTTATTATTCTCATGTTATGTATTCATTTCAGAAATATTTTGCTAAAATTCATTCTATATCTTATATCTTTCACACTTCAATATTTGTCTATAATTTTTAATTTGCTATATAATTATTGATTTTTTTTAATTTATTTTTTATTTTATTGAAGTACAAATATCAATCAGACAGTTTCAAGACACCTTAACAAGACAGATTCGATAACTTAATACATTGCAAACAGGGCCCTCAAATTTAAAGACCCAATTCAGAAATGGGCATCTGAAGCATAAATATATACTTCTCAGAGGACAAAATTAAAGAAGCAAATAAATATATGAAAAAATGCTCCACGTTGCTAGCCATTCGTGAAATGCAAATAAAAACAACACTGAGATACCATCTCACTCCAGAAAGAATGACTATCATAAGGAAATCAACCAACAACAAATGTTGGAGAGGTTGTGGGGAAAAGGGAACACTTCTCCACTGCTGTTGGGAATGTAGTCTTGTACAACCATTGTGGAGGTCAGTGTGGAGACTCCTCAAAAGAGTAGGACTAGAAATCCCATTCAAGCTGGCTGTCCCCCTACTGGGAATTTTCCCAAAGGATCTGGAA
>PVKA01000174.1:17568-146620 GCA_004027165.1 Ctenomys sociabilis
CCTATGTTTATAGCAGCACAATGTGTGATAGCAAAATGTTGGAAACAACCAAGATGTCCATCACATGAGGAATGGTTGAAAAAGATGTGGTATTTCTATATAATGGAGTATTACTCAGCTATTAAGAATGATAAGTTTGAAGCATTTATACTGAAGTGGATGCCACTTGAACATATACTCATAAGTGAAATAAACCAGATACACATGTGTAAATATCATATAGTCTCCCTAGTATAACAAGAGGGCCTTTTGTAGATGTACTTTTGGGCCAAATGCCAGACCAGTCATGCATATATGTAGACAAATTGGAGCTTGGAAGCACTATTATCTGTGTTGAACTTGTGATCTCTGCAAATGCACAGCAGGTGCCCGGGGGTCAGGGTGGCATGGCAGGCCTGGGATTGAACTCCTGGCTCCCGTGCCTGCCCAAGCAGGTGCTTTAATCCGCTGAGCTATTTGACCAGCCTTACATTATTTTATTAACTTGTTTGCAGTATATAATGATTATATTCCTCAGGGAGGTTGGTGAATGAATGGAACACATTTTAATTCTTTCTTTCAAACCCTTCCTCTCCCCTCCATCTGTTGGTCTCCTTCCCATTTGCAAAGGGTTATCTCATTTCCTATTACTTTTTATTTTGTTCTTATTTATATTTTGGGCTCTCGTATGAGAGAAACCATGTGATATTTAAGATTATGCGTCTGATGTGTTTCGCTGCACATTATGGTCTCAGACTGCATCCACTGTCCTATGATGACCCCACTTTATCCTTCATCATGACTGAGTAGTCCTTTGTTGTGTATAAATACCACGGTTTCTTTATCCATTTCACTGCTGATGAGTGTGTAGGCTACTTCCGAGATTTAACCAGTATTCAGCTATAAAGAAGGATAAATTTAAGGCTTTTATGGGTAAATGGATACAACTAGAAGCTATTGTTAGAAATGAGATAAATCAGACTGGGAAGGGCCAGCCAAATAACTCAGTGGATTAAAATGCCTGCTTAAGCAGATGCAGCAGCTAGGATTCAGTCCCCAGCATACCATACTGGCTCTGCCCCTGGGGCACCCTGAGACTGAGATTGGACTGGGTATGGTGGCACATGCCTATAACCCCAGCTTTTGGGAGGCTGAACACAGGCAGATCACTATGAGTTCACTCTACTGATCTATGTAGTGAGACCCTGTAGACCCTGTAGATCTTGTCCTAAATACAGAAAAAAAAGAGGTTTAGATCAGAACCGGATGTGAAAATATCATATTGTCTCCCTCGAGTAAGAACATGAAAGAGTAAATAAAATCTTACAGGTACAACAAACTGTGAAAGGAAAAGAAACTTTTGAAAGGGAAGGAACAACTAGGATGAGGAAAAGGACAAAAGAAAGAAGGAAGGATGGGGAAAATCATGTATGTGTATACACAGGATGGCTAAGGTGATTGTACTACTGATTTCTGTTTTTTTTTTTTTTAAGGGATCAGTTAATGCTTATAACGTTTATTTTCACCAATTTTACATGCATATATCTGGTAATCTGAGCTACTGCTTGGAAGACAGCAATGTGCAATATGACAAGCATTATTGAATTCCTATAGTCTTGTGGGGTTTTTGAAATTCTATATCATTTCTATTGTTTTACCTATTATTTTTTGTTTTCTTTAAAGTAAAAACATAGAATATTAGCTGGTATGTATTCTGCTATAAACACGTGTATATTCTTTGGGGAAGATACTAGATGGGAATAGGTATATCAAATGGAATTTCTATCTTTAGTTTTTTGAGGATTCTCCATACTGATTTTTTTTTTAAAATGTATTTAGTACAGGGTCTCCAGGATCTCATTACTAGATCAGATTCATAGTGTTCTCCCGTTTTTCAGCCTACCAAGTGCTGGGATTACAGGTGCACGCCACCACGCCCAGTCTCAATTGCTGTCACAGTGCACCCCAGGGGCAGGGCCAGGCTTTAATCTGCTGAGCTATCTGGATGACCCCCATACGGATTTCTTTAGTGGTTGTGCTAGTTTACATTGCTGCCAAGGGTAGGGAAGGATTGCTTCTCCTGCACAGGCTCACCAGCACTATGCTTGTTGTTACTTGATTTCTTGACAATAGTCATTCTTTCTGGAGTAAGATGGAACCTCAGTGTTCTAATTTGAATTTCTGTAATGTCCATAGCTTTGTGTCCAGGCTCCACTTTTGGAAGGTTGCTTTAGTGGGCTCAAGTTTGAGAATCTTCAGCTATTAAACTGAACCAATAGCACCAAGCTCCCAAAGGTGTGTGACAGTGAGGTATTATTGTACAAGAATGAAGGGAAGTGTCCTCTCTGCTCTCTGCAGGTTCATGGGAATAGGCTGACATAGTCAAATAAAATAGGAGAAAAGATTTGCGAATTGTTCATCTGCAAAAGGGGAAAAATGACAGCAGAAGGAAAACCCCAGGATATACCTCCTATGGGGGATAATCAGGGAATGTGGACAATTTTGTGGGCTTGAAAATTATTTTCTGGAGACCCTGGTAGGTTTGGAGAACATACAGACACCTGAGACTACTTTTTTTTTTTTGGTCTGCAGGACAGTGATATGTAAATGATTCTTTTTGGAATATTAACTAGAAGCAAAACATAAAACAGTGGTGAGTGAGAAAGGCCTGTGTGGGTATATTAACTGATTTCATTCTCTCTTCCTACACTATGAGTTCAGTGAATGAAAATTTGGGGAAGAGAACAGGACTCATTGCTTCCTTCCTTCCAGAGCTTAAGCAGCCAAGGAGAGTTCAGAGGAAAGCTTCTTCTAGTGTCTACTACTCTCCAAGGCCCTTTAGTTTAAAGCAGTGAGCACAACAGGGTGTCAGGGGTAACAGTCCTTGGGCCCCTTCAGTGTCCCAGTTCCTCCTTTCTCCTGGATGTCTCTCTTCATGTGGCCACTCTGAATGCCATGAGGTTGTACCTCACATCACCATAGCAACCTGTTTCCCAAATTCATTCCTAAAACCAACTCCAGTCTGCAGAATGATGCCCTACTCACTGATCAAAGAGGAAGCATTAAAAGAAACTCAGTGATCCACTTATTCATTTAACCAGTACTTTTTGAATATCTCTTCTATGCCAGGCACTATATAGGACTCTGGAGATACAAAGATGAGTAATTTACAGCCCTAGGGAGGTCGCATTTAGTTGTCAAATACAGATGTATGCCACTGTGGCCACTAGTGTAAGTGAAACAGATGACAGAAATTATGGGAAGGACAGAAGAAACAAAAGCACCTCCTCCTGCTTGGGATGGTTGTTGTGGAGGAAGAATTGGAAAGGAAGATGAATTTGAGACAGGCTTGAATAAAGACAAGGAATCAAATGGTAGAATGTTTGGAGAGCTTTGTGCAAGTTGACGTTGCTAAAGTGGGGTGGGAAGGATGCAGCTGGAAGGATGGGAAGGGGCTGGATGGAAGGCTACAGGTGCTGTATGAAAAGCTTTGGCTTTGTTTCTTGGGCCAGCAGTTCTCCAGGGACAGAGATAAAAGGGATAAACATTCATATTTGGAAACCCTGCATGACTGAGCACCCTGTATAGGAAGACCTCCTTTGTACAGAAGATGGGCTAGAGAGCTCGAGACCTGAAGCTCTCTGTAGGGAGGTCATAACTGCCTGGGGGCAAGGAAGGAAATAGAAATGGAATTTAAGGCTTGGCTGATTACAGGAAAGAAGAGGGAAAAGGCAAGAGTCTCCTATGAGCAGAGTTCTGCATTTTCTG
The DNA here is from genome assembly GCA_004027165.1 of Ctenomys sociabilis. Classification (NCBI taxonomy): domain Eukaryota; kingdom Metazoa; phylum Chordata; class Mammalia; order Rodentia; family Ctenomyidae; genus Ctenomys; species Ctenomys sociabilis. The sequence goes on from PVKA01000174.1 coordinate 21,316, forward strand.
TGTGGGGCTGCCCAGGTCCTGCCTCCTGAGGGAGAATTTTTCTTATCTCTTGCTCCAACTTTGCTGTGTGGTGCTTGGCTCTATTCAGACCAACCTTTTTCGTGTTGTCCTTAATTTTATTCTGCTTTCCTTAATAAAGAGAAGCTCTTAAAATGTAGGGACTGGGTTGTATATCTTTTTTTTGAGAATGCAATTCTTGACATTTCAGGGTTTTTCTTAATGCATAACACGGACCTTTAAGCAATTTTTTTCTGTTTTTCTCTGATTTTTTTTGCAAGAGAGGAACAGTTAAACACAACTGTCAAATGGAGAGTGTCCTCCACCAGGAGGAATATATTCATTATTTGTAAGGCTAAAGGGGCATCTAGAGAATCAAGTATCCAGCAGAATCATCCTGAAGTAAGAGGTGAGAATTTCAGCAGAATAAGCTAGGTGTTTTTGTTGTTTTGTTTTGGAAACAGTTTACTTGTAAAGGCTTCTCTGGTGGGTTGGCAGTGGCTTGATTACCCAAAATCACTTCTCTGAGGTAGAATTGCACTGAATGCTTTGTGTCTGTGATTCCACAAGCAGGTCCAGAGTCCAACACCCGGTGTGAACTGTCGCCTGTCAATGCCTCCCATCCTGTCCAGGCCTTGATGGAAAGCTTCACCGTCCTGTCAGGCTGTGCCAGCAGAGGTACCACCGGGCTGCCACAGGAGGTCCATGTCCTGAACCTCCGTGCTGATGAGAAAGCTGCAGACCAGCCCCAGAGAGAGGTGAGTAGGGCTGTCAACCCTCAGTCCTTGCCCCAAGTCAGCAAAGATGCTCTTCTGAAGAAAGAGTTCTTTTTATTTCTCTTCTGGATTCAACAAGGATTCTCATGTGTGAATACACAAGGGGGCGGGAGTTAAAATAATGGGTAGTTCTCTGTGCCTGGGCAACTTTAAGATTTCTCTTTCCAGGGACTGCTCCCCTCTGTCCTTCTCCTGGCCCCCTGTATGGGAAGAATGTCAGAACTTCATCTTCTAAACATGATTATGAGAAAACAAGGGGACATTTCTCTGGACCTGTCAGATATCTTTTCAACTTTACTCATGACCGTTCTGTCTTCCTTTCCTACTTTGCCTCATTAGCCTGCTGCTCCTGCAGCATGCCTGGAAAACCGGGATCTCTCTGCAATGAAGATGGCAGCATCTGCTCCTCCGTGCAAATCCCCTGCAGCAGCTCCCTGGTGCCGTCCAGGCAGATTCTGGAGGATGGTGGTGGTCTTGGTGGTGACATTGAGGGTGATGGCATGGGCTCACAGCCATCAGCTTTGTTCTGGGCTGGCGCTGTGTGACTCACACCCTGCTCCAAGAGGGCCTATCATTTTACAGGTGATGAAACAGGTGCAGAGATAACTCACTTGGCCAAGGTTATGACTCTCGAACGAACTCTTTCCGGTAACTCTGAGATGGCCTGGATGCTCGGTAAATGGTCATCATGCTTCTTTATGGGGTAGATTTTCCTACAGAATAACACACAGTTGTCATTCTGCTGCAGTTTGGCTTCAGTGTATCACAAATGTTAATCACTCAGACATTATTTTTCTAGGGAGAAAGAAAGCACAGTAAATCCTGGTCATAGCAAAGTATGGAAACTAATGCAGAATGAAATTTATCTTTTAGTTTTCTCCTGGTCAAGAAAATAAATTTCCAGACCATTTGTTTATGTGCCCCACTACTCTCTCCTTTAGGGGGAGTAGGGAAAAGAGAGGCGTGAGGCATCCAGAAGGAAAAGCAAGTGAAGTTTAATCTCCTGAAAGTGTGCAGAGTTGGCTCATTTCAAAGACAGATCATCTAACCTTTCTAGCTCCACTGGAAATTATTGTTAATACTCTTGGTTGTTTGCCATTGTTGCTGCAACACATATTTCAGGTCAGATTTCTTTATCCCCCTAATGCATGTTTAATTCTTAACTTATGGGGGAGAGTTTTTGGTGGGAGGCAAGGGAGGAGAGGAGGAAATGCAGTTCCTATGAGGCGCTGCTGACTCCAGCAAGTCTTCAGCAGCAATAATTACTCATCTTATATGTGCTTCTCTCAGAGGAACTGAGAAGGAAAAGAAAGCCCGGGCTGTTACAGGGGCAGCATCAGCCCCAAATTCTTGATGTTAAATTGTGCGGCTCTGTTGTTGACTCTGAAAATAAATTCAATAAGACTACTGGAGGAAAGGAGAAATAGCTTAAGCAAGGCTAGCAGAACCCTCCCACATTGGAGCGGAGTGTAGGAGGTGACAGTATTATAGGTGAGCAAGACGAGCTGCAGGATGGGATGGAATGTGTTCAGGGAGAAGAGAAGGAAGAAGATGACTGGAATAATTGATCTTTGGAAATTCCAGCTGGCTCTGATGCGCTGTTATGCCGTAGAGCTCAGAGTACTTCGCGTATATGCGGAGTTAATGTGGAGGGTGACGTCAGACAAGGAGAGAATAAGAGGGATGGTTTGGTGGTAGATGACAGAATGGGGCCAGGAAAGTGATGCATGCTCCCGACTCTCTCTATCCACTGAGCATGGAGAGGCAGTACCACAGTTGCATAAATAACTTTGAAAAATCACTCGAGCCATATAACCCAGTTATTCCACTCCTGAATTTGTACCCAAGAGAAACAAACAACATAGACTCACACCCTAACCTGCCTGGGAATATTCATATCAACACTGTTCATAGTGCTGAGAGTAGAAACACTTTGAATTTTGTGCTCTGCTGAGTGGATAAATAAAATGTAGTCTATCCATACAACGGAGTGTCATTTGGAACTACAAAGGGATAGAATACTGATATATGCTCTAATGTGAATGAACCTTAGACATACTAAATAAAGGTGGACAGAGCAACTGTGTTATGTAATTCTATTCATGGACTATCCAAAATACCCAGACTTATAGACACAGAAAGCAGGTGAGTGAAGGAAAGGAGGAAGTAGGGATTGACTGCTAATGGTTATAGTTATTTTGGAGTGGGAGGTACAAATGTTCCAAAATTAAATTATGGTAATGATTTCACAGTCCTGTGAATATACTAAAAAGTTGTTGATGGGATATTTATATCCCTGTTGATGGGATATAAATTATATCTCAATAAAGAAACTAAAAAAATCAGTAGACCTGCCAACATTATAATTAGTCCATAAAGTTTACCTTGACTCAGTTTACTTTTTAAGAAAATACTAAAATTGCTTCCTCTGACAATCTAAACTCTCCCAACTCTTTGTTATTCTTAATGGATAACTTGATTTTTGTAGACATGTGCTATGTTAGAAGTACTAGTTGATCTGTTTGGGGGTGTCAGTGGGAGGGCCAGGGCAACCTTTGCACACTCCCAACCAGATAGATAAAGCAGATGTTCTTCTTTTTGTTTTTAAATTTATGTATTTTGTCCAGGGTCTCAGTATGCAGCTCAGACTCCTAGTGATCCTCCTGTTTTCAGCCTCCCCAGTGCTGGGATTACAGGTGTGTGCCACCATGCCAGGTCTTGATGGCTGACTTAGCATGCCTAGAGGTGGGGCCAGCACGGCATGTGGTACTGGGAATCGAACCCCAGTCCTTGAACTTACCTAGGCAGGCATTCAGTCCACTGAGTTATTTTGCTGGCCTGAGGCAGATATTTTTCAAAATGAAACAAGTACGATTACTCACAAATTAGTGGAAGAATGATGATGCTGGCTCCATGCCATGCTTGACCTTGACTGTAATGATCTTGACTCTGCAGTAGTTGCTTTTCATAGCAGCATCCCTGAATGTGAAGGAATTACTAAATTAGCCCCATTTCCCTTTGGCTCATCAGCAGTGCAGGATCGGTGTCCAGATGTGGGCTGCATCCCCTTCCCTCGCGTTTTACTGAACTCCTACCTTCCAGGTGCCTTTGGGTGCCACTTACTTCCCTGAGTGGGGGAGGTGACGGAGCCTACCTACTCCTGGAGGGAGTAATTGATAAGATTTGGGGAAACAGTTATGTTTAAGTTGGACAAGTGATAGTATTGGCTGGCAGAGGAGGGCTCATTCCAGAAACACGTTTCTTATAGCCACGTCTGGAAGTGCTCAGTACCAAAGCGCCGCTCTCGCACTGGCCTGCTTGCGGGGTTCTCACCGGGACATGGGACCTAGAGCTGTATTTTTCATGTGAGACCACACCTCTCATTTGTAATCATTGGTTTTGGAAACAACAGCCCTGGAAGTGAACAGGAAATTGGAAAAAGACTCTCTGGCAGAGGCAGGCAGAAGAGGGTAAACAGCCCTGATAGATTGGATGTGTCTTTTAGAATAAATAAAACAGCTGTACAAACCAGCTGCCAGTGAGTGCCCTTTGGCTGTAGTAAAATAGGCCCCGTCCCCTTCTGTGAGCCTCTGAAATTCGGTCCCTCCCCTGCGTCTGAGTCCTGAGAAGGGTAATAGCACCATCAGAGGCTGTTTACAGAAACATGCTTTCATTAGTTGCTGGAATGGCAATAATTTGTTCCTATCTTCCAGTCCTTACTTGTGATCTGCTTTTATGTGGTGATCTGTGTCTTTTTTATTTCCATTCTAATTGTTTGCTTATATTATGAAAAACTGCTAGTAGCTCCTAGTTAGCCATTACATATGTATATGACAGATATGGGCATTTACATCTATGTATTTGTTCTACCATTAAAGGAGGGACTGATCATGGGTCACGGGTGTGCCTGTGCTGGGTTGTAGGGTGGAATGAGAATTGGGAGGCTCCACTGATGTGGGAAAGGGGCCAGGCTTAATAACTTCACCCATCAGAACACCATGCCTTCCATAATTTTATAGGTTTGCTTCCCTGCTTCATCCCAGAAGAAGATTTGGGATGGGTTCCAACAACAGATGTATGAACAAAAAAAGCACAAGTACAGCACATGAACCAAAAGGAAAAAGGAGAGTGCAGTTGTTGGCAGTGTGGGTTAATGTGGTCGTTATGATTGAGTTTGAAATTTGGCTCTGAGCTTGTTGGCAGGCACGGCCAAATGGGATGTGTGGTTGATCACTAAATCACTTTGACTTTGTACCTTCTCGGAGGACTGTGGCATAAACTTGTTCCTTTCTTGGTTCTTTTGAGGACAGGAGCAGACCACAGTTAGGAGAAAGAGAAGGAAAGAAACCCATATAAATGTTGACTGTTCTGCTTGCCTTTTTTTTTTTTTTTTAACAGCTTCTTTATTCTCCCTGTAACAGTCATGGTGGCCTCAGGGTGCACATTTCATGCCTATTGTGGGCCACCCCCTTGCCAGACACTTGCATTATTTCTGCCAGTCCTTAGCACCCTGAAAGGAAGGTCACACTGTTTTAACAGAGAAGGACATTTGGACTGTGGGAGGTGGTGAGACCTGGAGCCAGCCTCTAGTGGTGTATGTTGATGGTGCAGTTCAAGTTTTTTCCATGCCTAGAGACGGTCTCTCTTTTACGTTGTTACAGGCTGCAAACCAAACCAAGCCAGGTCAGCTCCGTTAGAGCTGAGCCAGCAGGTCTCAGGGCGGGTTTGGGTTTTGTGCATAGGCATGCCACAGCTCTGTTCACTTCTTAGTGTCTTTTTCAATTTTCCTGGGGCTTTGGGAGAGGATTGGTGTGTGTGTGTGACAGTGTCTTTTCTTTTTCCCCATTCCTTGGTTTAGGATTATCATACCAAATGTCAGTAATTATAAAATGCAGGGGTGAGCTCAAGGGCCATTGATCTCTATTTGGCTGCTAATCTGTACACTCAATGCCACCGCCAAGTGGATGTTTGTCTGCTTTCATATTTAATCATCTCCGTAAAGCTTTCAGCAGCCTTCACAATAACTCACCTGTCCTCTGCCTACAATCCAGAGCTGCTTTTAACTGAACATGCTTTAACTGTGGAAGGGAGAACTGGTGCATGGAGCGATTTCCTTCTGAGAATAAAGTTGTATGAGCTACAGTCCCTCATCTACCTCCTCGTCTGTCCACCTGTACACTTTCCTTCTATTTCTGCAGTATCAATAGATGGTCAACTTTTCTGTCTCTCTCTTTCTCTTTTCTCTCTCAGTTATTAAAATGGGGGAAGTGCTCAAGAGGGAGGGAGTGGGTGTGTATCTTGCTTGTAGCCATCACCACTGAAAGAACCAATATGTAGTTTCAAGGCTGGCCTTTTAGAAAGTACATATAGGAGCACAACATCAAACAAACACCATCAGTGTAGTTTCATTCCTTCTTTATCTGGGATATTTTTTTCTTTGCTGTTGAAAGGATGATGCCCTGCTAGGCAGTATGAAGAGGGCCAGTCAGGGTCTGCACAGAGGAATAGGGTGGAGGACAGCAAGACAGGGTTGTTGCAGCAAGGGACAATGCGAGCCAGGGATGGGACTAGCCATCGCAGTCAAGAACAGTTGCTAGAACGGGGCAGGAGAGCTGTGTCACCTGAAATTACAGCTACCTCTCAATTCTCTAAAAGCCCAGCCTTAAACCTGTAGAAAAAGTGAAAGCAGGAATTAGATACTAATAACCACCAGGCTTAGCAAACAAACAAGGGCAGGGACTAAGTTAGCAATGTTATTGCTGGTTGTATCTTCAGCCGTGCTACTGATCATACAAGGATGGGCGGTGGTGTGTAACTGCATAGCCACCCACCCCACCAGAGGGGTTGAGCCTGTTTAGGCCCTACTGTTATAGCCTGAGGTAGTGCTGCATTATGTTGTATGCTGGCCAGAGGCTGACGGATTGAAAAAGCCTCTCTTACTGCCTCTTTCTTGGGATGGAGAGGAAACTGCTTTGACCCCTTTTAAAATTTGTTCAGCAGCAGCATTTCCCAACCAGCATAGTGTTTTATCTTCTTAGAGGTCAGGGTTACAACCCTGACCCACACTGTTGTTGTCATAGTAACTGCTCTGGACTTTCTTAATTTCCTGAAAATCTTGTTAAAAAAATGTTTCTACAAGAACACCCTCCACATTTGGAGATAGGACTTCTTTGCTTTTAGGAGTATTTTGGAGAATATAAAAAAGAACCATAGTAAGGACCAGGACTACACATATGAACCTCAGATGTGCTGCTTAGGCAAATGCCTGGTTTGTGTGTGTGCAGAACATACAATTCTATGATGTGTTTATTTTTTTCACTGCTTGTCTGCTGTTCTGACATTATGCTTGAGAATAAGAGGAAACTTACTGCTAATATTTCTAACTTGAACATTCATATTCTGCAGAAATATTTGTTAACACTCCCATTCTAGTGTGTTTTCTAACTATTTCTGTGTACTTTTCTTCCTTTTGGGACAAAAGTCATGTGCAATCTTCAGGGTGGTTGGGCACCCTCTTTTCTGGTCCCCCCTCATGTTTCAGGGTGTTCCTTTTTCCTTTCCACCTGTTTTTTCAAGTTCCTCTTTTCCCAGCTTCCTGAGTAGCTGGTGTTACAGGACTCATGCCGGACCCTCAAGAGCTCTTCATTGAAGCGTGGTCATTCCGTCTGCTCTTCCCAGGGTGGCTTTTCTGTCCTTTGGATTCCAGTATAAGTACCGCGCGCTAACCGATTGCGCCACTGGAGCTCCTAGCCTTAGGATTCCATTTGTCACCTTCTGCCTGTGACTCCCAGAATTGTCCGTGGGCTTTTCAAGTAGAGTTCCATCCAGGGCTCTGCTGTACCTCACCTCTTGATTTTTCCTCGCGTTTCTGGGTTCTGTTAGTGTAGAGTGACTATCAGCATGGTTCAGGTATAAGGTTGATGTTAGTTTTGTCACTGCCCAAGCATGTGGCCCTGATGTGTGACTTAGTTCTGTAAGCCCCAACTTGTAGGATGGAGATGATAGGGGCTTTGCTGACTACTGACAGGCTGGCATGCAGGCCTGGCACACAGGAAACCATCAAATGCTAATTAATAATGCCTTTCAATGTCTCTAAAATGGAATTCAAGGAACTTCCTAAGCCAGTTCTCCTTACCCCAGTGCTTTCTTTTCTTAGGCAGTTTCCCTGTCCTGTCCATCAGTGTTGCCTTTACTGTCCTTCAGAGTTTTGAGCCATTGAGGATTTGCCTATCCCCTTCAAACTTGGTATTTGATCAGTTATCAAGTTTTATCATCATTTTCCCCTGCAGTTTTCCTGTTCCTCTCTATCCTGCAACAGTACATCTTTAACCCATCTCTTGGGCTTGGGATCTTCAATTTAGGCCTCAATTCTTTCCATCTTCGTTGGGATCCATTTCATAAACCAGTTTTCTCTGAATACCACTCCTATAATTCATTCATTTATTTGTTCACAGGCCTTTCAATGAGCTATTTGCTAAAAGCCTAACATGTGCCATTCTTCTAGTATAATTTGTCTTTATGTTTTCAGTACCTACATTGAGATTAGAGGAGAATAAATTTAATGCAGCATGGCAGATAATACGACTAATATATTCAGCAAATTTTGAATCTGAACAAAAGGAATGGCAGTTTTCTTTTCTTGTTGTTTTGAGATAGGGTTTCACTGTAAAGCTCAGACTGGGCTTGAACTCATTTTGTAGCCCCAGCTGGCCTTGCACCCTCAGGGATCCACCTACCTCATACCCGACAGGTAATTAATTCTACCTGGAGGTGAAGGAAGGATTTCCAGAGGACACAGCATCTGAGAGAGGCCTTAGAGCTGAAGGCCTCAGTATCCAGAGGGAAGAACAGACACCAAGTAGAGAGGAAAGTTCTTTCATGTACACACAGTGGTCAGTTTGCAGATGGAGTGGCAGACTTCAGTCACTGTACCAAATTGTGGTTGCTGCCTACTTCAGTTTTTTAAATAGCTTTATTGAGATACCATTTATACACCATAAAGTTCACATGTTTAAAGTGTACAAGTCAATGGCTTTTAGTACAAAGTCATGCACAAACATCATAGCTAATTTTGGAATATTTTTAGCTCCTCTAAAAATCTTTGCACTTGTTAACAGTCCTGCATTTTCTGTGTGCCCCCTGCCCACCCCCAAGGCAACCACTGATCTACTTTTTTCTAGAGTTCTGTATTCTAGAGAATGCAGAAATGTAAATGGAATCATTCAGTATGCGCTCCTTTGTGGTGGTGGTAAGCTTAGTGTAATTTATTGATATTTATTTGTATTGTAGCAAGTATCCATTATTTTGTACCTTCTTATTCTTGAGTGCTATTCCACTTTATGGCTGTCAGTCTGATTCCTGTTTCTGTAAACAGAGTTTGATTAGGGTACAAGCACATCCATTTGTTTATATGTTATTAATGGCTGCTTTCTCCTTGTCCTCCTCCTCTTCCTTGTCATCCTCCTCCTTCTCATCTTTCTCCTCCTCCTCTAGTGATACAGTTGAAAACTATGAATCCAAAGCCTAAAATATTTAGTATTTGGTCTTTTGTAGAAAGAGCTTGCCACCCCCCAGGACAGTGGCTGGTCAATGGTGGACCTACAAGTGGTAGATGAAACTGGAAAGGCCACACAATAAGGGTTTGGATTCACTCCTAACATCAGTGTTTCTCAAAGTGTGTGTGGTATGTGAAACCCCTGTATCTGAATCTCTCACAGATGCTTTGGATTCTAGGACCTCAGCCCTGGGTGCTGCAGCAAACACCTGCGATCCTAGGGGAGGCAGGAGGACTGCTCGAACCTAAGGTTTGAGATAAGCCTGGACAACCTCGTGAGACCATCTTTTTTTTCCTTCTGAACTTTTATCTTTACTGTTCCAGGCCTTGCTTTATAGAAGTCTTTGTTTAAGTCTCACCTCTGTAGGCTATCTGAACCACTACGTATCTGAGGCTGGGTTCAACCTCACTGTGGTTCCCAGCACTGAGATGATAGGCATGCAATACCACTCCTGCCATCAGTGACCCCCTTTTCAGATTCCTTTACCCTGTCTGCCTCCATCTGCTTTAAACATTGATCTGAATTCTCCACTTCCACTTACCAAGCTCTGCACCTCCCCAGAGTACAGAATTTGATTTTTTTTTTCTTACAGTCTTTGATGCTGAATCCTGTGTGAATAATTCTGTGTACCCAGCTGGTAAGCGGACTTGTTAAGGCTAGGGACTGGGTCTTGGACTTTTTTGCATTATGCAAATTGGGGTCTAAGGCTGGAAGACATTGTTTAAAGCATAGCTATGCATTTCTTAAACTACTCTCCTTGCCCACAGTGCATCTTTATTTGATTTGCGTCTGATCTGATGGACTTGGTGTTCGTCCCCAGTCCCCTCCAAGTTGCATTACTGCTGGGTGCTTTTTTCCCCCCTTAATTAAATCTCCTTTAATTCATCTAAACTCTGCAGATCTGTTCCAGTCTTTCCCTAGCACATGTTTGAATCTTTGTTACATTCTTCTTTACTCTTGGGTTTTAGTCATCTGCTAGTAAACTAGTTAGCCTTTCCCTCAGCTGGGTAAAGAGCTATAAACGGTTTTTGACTTCATTCTGCTCCCGTGGGGAGCTCATTTGATCTGAGTCGGGTTTGAAGTTGCGCCACTGAGAATGATCTGTCCTCATGATGTAGGCAGTGACTTCGAGTCAGTTCTTAACATTGTTGGAATTAATTAACTTGGATTCCTCCAATTGAAAGAGAGCATTTTACTCTACTGTGCATCATTAAATACCTAATAAGTTGATTTTTAAAAAAAGTTTGTTTCCTTGATCAGTGAATCCTTAAAATATCCCTGCCTATATAGTAATTTGTTCCTTGTTTAATGTGGCTCTTTCCTTTGTTTACTCTGGACTCGACTCTTTGTAGCTTGTTTTCTAAGTCAGCTCAGAAGTTGCTGGTCATTGGATTTGGCAGTTTCTTCAGGCTTTACCCACCACAAGCCTACAGGAAGTTGTGTGTCGGCCAGAAGACTGTTTATTTAGAGCATGGTGTCCAGCAGAAGCAAGCCATTTATGAGGGGTCTGGTCTTAAAGACATAGGAATCTGCCGGCTTGGAAGACCTGCCGCCTGGCCTCCGCTGCACTCGCGTGCCCTGCAGTCTCCTTCCAGCCTGTCAGGCACTTTAGCTAGACTGCAGGCGGCTTAACGGCATCCTTCTCCGAGCTACTTGGCCTGGCCTCAAAGGCTAAACTAGCCAGAGCCCAGATAGCAGGTAGCCCTTTTAAACTCCTAGGAGTGGGATTGAAGTTTTGAAAAATAAATTGGCTTTTACAAATTTATGACCAGATGATGTTAGTAATCTAATAGGATTTTGCCAAAACTGTTTAAGTGGCTATGGATTTTTATTCCTACGAATACTGCCCTGAAGGGTCCGAGATGCCCTCCAGTTCTGCTTTCTAGTTAGAGTATTTCCCCCTGATCCTTAGGACAAAGCCAGCTTTAGGGGCCAGGATGATAGCCGTAGCCTAATTGTCACCTGGAGCCCAGATATCCCGTTGTGCCACAACATCTCATTTCTGTTTTTCGATACCTGTGTACACACCTCTGATTCTTTTTGAATTTTCTGCAGAAACTTGGTAAAGAGATTTTGCTTGCCTAGTGCTGGGCTTGCCACAAGGTCTATACTCAGCGCCTGGGTGCTGATTTATATAGGAACTGCACTCATGTCTTAAGAGGTGAGCCCCCTTCTGCCATAGGTTTGGCCTTGCTCTCAGGGACCACATACTCAGGCGCCTTGAAAGCGAGGAGAGCAGAGGTGCAGCAACTGTATGCAGACTGAGAAATGACAGAGAGTGAGATGTCCTGCCTCTCAGCGCTAGCTGGGGTCCTACAGTCTTTTTTTTTTTTTTTTTTTTTTTGTATTTTTAGTGCAGGGTCTCACTATACAGATCAGACTTGTAGTGATACACCTGTTTTCAGCTGGGATTACAGGCATATGCCACCATGCCCAATCTCAATTGCAGGCTCAGTGCACCCCAGGGGAGCATGGACAGCAGGGCAGGCTGGGGATCGAACCTCCCACCCCTGCATCTGCCTAAGCAGGCTCTTTAATCCACTATGCTATCTGGCTGGCCCTTCTTTTGTCTTTTTTTTTTTTTTTGGTACTGGGGATTGAACTCAGGACCTTGCACATGCCAGGCAGTTGCTTATGCCACTGAGCTATCTCCCTGGGCCCTCCTGCAGTCTTTTACTGGCCTACAGCTGGAATTTTTTGTGTGATGTGGAAGTTATGTTAAAACTTCTGCCTCAGAATAGCTCAAGAGCATCGATTTTCTCGGAACCTTTGGTAAATTTTACACTTAATGAAACTCAATACACAGTTCCTCTTCTCAGCCTCAAGTAGTTCGACATACAAGCTGCTTGAGACCAGGAGTTTCCAGAGATAAAAGAGAAGGCTGGTGTGAGGGAGCCAAGTCTGTGAGGACAAGTGTGCTCTGGTGTAGACACATGGCCTTTCAGGTTTCTCCTTTGTTTATCACGCTCAGTCTTGAATGTAGAAGTCTTTAAAAATCAAGGGCAACTGAACAGCTTAATTTTCTATCATGATGCGTTTCACCCCTGTGATCCATCCCCAGCGGTCACTCCCTTATACCGTTTGCATCTGCCGCAGTGGGCCGGGGGCTTTGCCTCTTCCCTGCCAAGAGTTCTTTCTGCTGAACCCAGCATCCCTGAGAGGCTTTCAGCCTGGCCCTTCCTTCCTCGCTGTCTGTTAGTACACGTGTTGCTGTTTGTTTTTGTTTCCTGTTTAAGTAAGGTTTAAAGATTCTCCTCTTTTTTCCCTTATCACTACTGGTTGTTAAGATAGTGAGAATCTAAATGAAGTGGTACCAGCACAATTGAGACAAGTATTTTTCTGAAAGAATCTTTCTTGTTCATTTTTAATGCTGTTAAAGATCTAATTCCCAGTGTTTTACTTGGAAGCTGTTCAAATTTCCCAAATCATAAAAACGTTCAGAGCCTACTCTAAGTTACTTTTTCTTGATTCTCCTCCTACTTGCATTAAAAAAAAAAAAAGAAAAAAAACCTCAGTGTATTTCCAAGTAGGGAAATGACTTATGTTTATTAGAGAACAGAGTGATAATAGACCCTTGACTTGCTGTGAGTATTTTGGTGTGCTTTGGAGCAATGTACAAGGGTGATTTTCAGTCCCCTTCTGCCATGTTCTTATATACATTTCCTAAACACTTTTCTTGGCGTGGTACTATGACTCCGTATGTGCCTTACATGTGTTTCCTATTTTTTATGACTCATACTTACGGTACTCATAAAGATTTATCCTTTATCTTGGCTCTAAGTAATGAGCCCGCTCACACATTTCCAGCAGAGACGTGGGCTGGGATTACGCACTTCGTCCTGCAGGAGGGGCCTCTGGAAGGTACAGCCCAGGCCGGATGGCACAGTCGTCGTCCTTGGTAGGCACCGCACACTTCTCCCAGAGGAAAGTCGTCAACTCAGTTTTTATTTTACCAAATTTTTCTTTCCAAATTTTCTTTTCTCTGTGGTTCTTTCAGCCACTTTGCTGCCTATGAGTGGGACCATGGGACGATGAACTGAGGAAATAAAGACTTTTCCCTGCTGGTAACTGTGGTGGAGGGAAAAAATGGAAATAATCAGCTGAAATTACATTTGTAACACTTGGCAACAAACATGCACGGGCTCTCCTAGGGTTCAAGTAAGCATTCAGGCTCAGCAGGCATAGGTGGCTCTCGTCTGTTCAGAAAAGTGCAGGACAGGGACTGCAACTGGTGCGGGACAGGTGGCATTTCCTTTCTCTGGGTGCCTTTCTTTGCGCATCAGTTGTATAGCTATAGGAGTTCGCCAGTTTGTGGCATGGGTGCCAGGAGCTGAGCTCCTCATGGCTGTGTTTCCCTAATTTAAAAGATTTATTCCCTCCCAGGAGCCAGAAAGCTACTGTGCTCCATGCCAGGGATGGTGAACCTTTTAGAGCTTTCAGCGATAGCACAGAGCATGCTTGCCATAGGTGCGCCACCGCTGCTCTGGGCTATGGAAATCGTTTCTGTGGTACCCACTGAGCCACTGCTCCCAGGAAACCTGCAAATACTGCTTACTCCTGTCAGATATTTAAAATTTTTTACAGTCCCAAAGTTTATTTGTATTACAGTTGAATTAACATTTTACCAGGTGTAAGGGTCATAAAATTAAGAGTTAAAAGAAGGTCAGATTCTCATGTAGAAGAGGGCAGTTGTTTCTTAACTTTATCTATACATGTGGATTTTTTTATTTCCATATTTAACTGTAGTAGGCCCCTAAACATATTTTCATGTCCTAACTTCCAAAACCTGTGTATGTTGCCTTTGTATAGGAAGTTTTCCAGGTTATGAGTAAGGATCTTGAGATGATGAGATTTCCTTGGATAAACTGGGTGGCCTCTGGTGAGAGAGAGAGAGAGATTTGAGGATTTAAATAGAAGAGGAGACATGGTGATCTTAAAGGCACTGTAATTTAGAGCAATGTGGTCATAAGCCAAGGCAGTCGTACGGGCATGAGAAATTGGAGGGAGCAAGGAATGGGTTTTCTTCTACAATCTCTGGAGGGAGTGCAGCTCTGTCAACATCTTGATTTTGGCCCCCAAGATACTGATTGTGAGCTTCTGGTCTCTAGAGTTGTGAGAGTATACATTTCTGTCACTTGAAGCCACCGGATCTTAGGTAATTTGCTATAGCTCCTACGGAAAATGAACATATTATCTTTCTTTAGTTTAAGGAATTATTCGGAGTTCCACACAGCCCCCGTCTACAGTTTGCTCCTTCTTTATGTCCCCTATGTCTGTAAAAGATGTCTAGTTGCTAAGACCAAAAGTCTCATCATCATTTATGACTTTCTGTGTTTTCTGTGGTATTGTATTGGTCCTGTTTGTTTGCTTGTTTTTGTATTTTAGGGAAGGGTCTACAGGGTGTCCAGGGTCTCATTGCGTAGATCTATCTCGCAGTGATTCTCTTGTTTACAGCATCCCAAGGGCTAGGATTACAGGCACACGCCGCCACGCCCAGTCTCAATTGCTGTCTCAGCGTGCCCTGGGGATGGGACTGGCACAGCAGGCCAGGGATTGAACCCCCAGCTCCTAAGCCTGCCTGCAGGTTCTGTTATCTGCTGAGCTATCTGGGCAGACCTTCGTTTGTTCCAGCATAAGAACAAATTTTTTGAATCTGTCACCTCTGACTACCACTGTCACATTTGGTCTGAGCCACCATCACATTTTTATTGAAGATCCAGCGGGCCCATTACAAGAGTGCTGAGTCTGGGGTAGAGCACCCTCAGTGGAAGCCTAGCTCCACTCTGAGCTGTGTATCTTTAGGCACTTCTTTGTGCCTCATTTTGTCATGTGGGGATAATAATAGCGTCTATTTCATAGGTTTTCTGTGACTGTGCAATAATTAAATTCTGGGTGTCAGCTACTAGCATTATTACTGAATAAGATCTGTTCTCTATGTAATAACTTCATGTTTTTTGTTTCAACGTGAGTGTGTAGAACCATGAGTCTCTGTTTCTTTTCTTTTTTTCCTTTTTGCCAATATAAACAAGTTCAGAAGATTGAACTCTCTCTTTCACTGCTGTTGTTTTCTGCACCTACATTGGGAAAGGTGGGTATACTTTTAATGCAGTTAGTATAGTCACAAATGGAAAAACAGCTTGATTTACCCTTAGTGAAAAATGCCATAGGCCAGGACATGGCTCAGTGCAATAAATGCTTCCCTGGCAAGCACAAGGGCCTAGTTCAATCCCGGTTCCACCAAAAAAATAAAAATAAAAATAAAAATAAAAAGCCAATAGAAAATTATAGTTCAAAATGTTTTAGGACTTGTTAAACTGGAAAATAACCTGAAAGAAACCCTACATAGGCTAAAGAACCAACAAATAGCAGAAATATAAATTAAGGTATGTGATGCCTTATTAAAAAGAACCCCTGGATTAAGTAGGATTTGCAGTCTAATGGCTAATCTGGCCTCTAAATACTCAGGGAAATGTTTTTGTATTTCATTGCTTAGATCTTATGACCTTGCACAGTAAGAATTTCATGATTTTCCAAAGAGCTCTACTCTTGTTCATGAATCTCTTATTTATTGAAATATGGAAGATTGGAGGAAATAATTATTTCAGTTTGTTGAGCAGGCCCTCCCTCCCCTCCTCCATAAATTAGAACCAGGCAGTGATCAACCTTCAGTCTGTGTGCCAGTGCAAAGCATTGTGGGAGTGAGGGAGGAAGCAGCCCTGAGAACTCATAATCCACTCTACATCTTAGGGACAAGGAACTCCACCTGTGAACAGAAGGGACAGAGACCTCGAAACATAGCATGGTCCTGAACACACATGACAGAAACTTAAACAAATAGATTTAATCAGCCACAGCTGGACTGAGATAAACATGCTAAGTAATCAGGCATGTTGAAAATGGCCAGGGCTGGAGTAAAGCTTGGTGCTAGAGTAATTGGAGCCAGGTGTGCTAACCTGGCACTGGTTATTGGAGGTGAGAATTTGGAGAGGTTTGAAATAGGGATGTGGTTTGGCTGGGGGCTGAAAGAAGAATTTTCCAAGACTAGAGGAGGAGAGGAGGAGACTGGTAAATAAAACAGCCAAGCTAAAGAGTGTGAAAGACGTTAAGGACAGCAAGTTCTTTGGCAGTTGTGACAGCTGGTTTCTGTGGGTCTTGCCATGGAAGTTTATGCTGGGAGAATGGGTGTTCAGTTGTGCTAGTACCAGTACTTACAGCAGATAAATTGGCACCATCAGTAACCCTGGTAGGCCTGTAAGGATAAATGTCCCTGAACCTCCCAGGTACAGATTGTGAGAAATCTCTAGCTTTACTTCACAACCTGATGACTTCAGCTGCTTGGGAAGCTCTGTTGCTTTTATTCACTCTTTCAACATTTAAGCAAGGGAGATGTTGTTAGCTCTGTGATGCAGATAGGAAAATTGAGGCTGAGACAGAGTGTTTCACTTAGCATCACAAGCTAGGAGGTAATTGGTAGAATCTGGCTGGAATTCACAGTGTACCTCCTTAGATGGAGTTGATGTGCCTTGTGTGTGGCTTTGGGCAACCTGTAGACATTTCCTTGATCATTAAGTCTTTATTTGTTAAGCATCTGTCATTTGCCTCAGTACCAGGCACTGATAATCTTGATGCCCTTCACCTTGAGATTTGTCAAAGGCAGAAAAGATAAAATGGTTCCCTCTTGCTTTTCTATCATCTTCTTTGTTTTTCTTAAATATAGGCTGAAAGACTCTTTCTGGTGGTGTTGACTTTTAGAGGGCAGTCCTTGGTGCTGCCTTAAAATAGCCATCTGGTAAGAACTAAATGTCAGTAGCTGGGTTGTCAGCTACAGGTGAGGAACTCAGAGGGACAGGTTGAGACACCCTCTTATTAATGATAGCTCTATTCTATACAAACAGCCCTTTTTTTTTTTTTACTGGATTATTTCTGCCAAAATATTACTAAATAGCTTGGAAACAGGTTAGTGTTTTGCCCTTTAGGGAAAAAAAGACCATGGAGTTGAATTTGGAAAGAAATCTTGGAAAATGTTTCAATAAAACAATGTACTATTCACATGCCCAAAATTCAGCCCTGCAGGGCTCCGCTGGCAGAATCAGGTGAATTTTGAAATATATTCCGACTTGATCTTGATTCTTGCATATCTTGAGTATGTAGGCTAAAGGATGGTTATTTTTGTTTTCTTGGCAATGATCTTTTAGCAGCGTGCCCAAGAGATATGCTTTAGATAGAAGCCAGTAGGCTTTCTGTTTTATTTTCCCTTCACTTTTACAAAAATGTAAATGAGAGGACTTCCTGGCACCAAGTTTGTCCCCCACATGTTGGTTTATCTTTTCTTTACCTTTCACAGATTAATTCATTTAATCATTCATGGAAGGCATTGTTCTATGATTGGGGATACAGTACCACATAGGAAGTTTCAGCCCCTCTGGTGGTTTTGAGGACAGAGGAACTGTGGTGTTCAGGTGACAAGAATACCCATGGTTGCGCAGGGCTTCTTCAAGGAGGTGCACTTGAACCTGAGCAGTGAAAAGGATCAAACCGTGAGATCTGGGGAGGAAGGGGCCAGGAAGAGGATCTGCTCGTAGCTCGTGGCACGGTCTTGTGCTTGAAAGCAGCTTTCTTGGAGGTGAAAGGGCCTGAGTGGCTGGAGAAGAGCAGTAGGAGATGAGGTTATTCCAGGGTCAGATTGTGGGATGCTGCACACGGGGAGAGCTTGCTTTGTGGGCTGTTTCTAGTGTTTCTGTGTTCTTATCCAGGGATTAAGAGATAGTCCTGAATTCTGAAAATTTAGGGACTCCTTTTCCCAATAACAGAATAGGCTAAGGTGAATGGTTCCACTAGCTGGCGTGTAGAAGCTAGTTTATTGCAATGATTGCTTGGGTTCTAGTGTCAGTGATGGAGCTTGGGCACATTATGACCACTTTGGGCTTCTGTTTCATTACCATCTGGAACAGACTATTACTAAAATATCCCTAAAAGTCAGTGATTTTATTATATACATATTTCATTTGGGGTTTTTGTTTTTCCTTTCAGACTTTTATCAGTGTTCTTTTGGTTCTTAACAGTAGCCGAGTCCACTCATTGGTTCAGATTTCACTCCTTTCCCCATTCCTTTGGTTTTATTTATATTGTATCTTTTTGATATAGGGCTTTGCTATGCAGTGCAGGCTGGCGTTGAGCTCATTTTGTATCTCAGGCTGACCTTGAGCCTGCAAAGATCCTCCTGCCTCAGCCTCCAGAATGCTGAGATTATAGTCTTGAATCACCATGCCAGGCTTATTCCTTTGCTTTTGCAGCAGCCAGTCAAGTGCTTGGAGGAGACGGGGACAAAGACAGAAACATGTAAACAATGGGAAAATAATGAGAGGACTCTATAACTTCATACATGTGCTCAACAGAGACCATGTGACACATTGCTCTAAAAGAATTCCCAGCCACCAAATGACTGAATTATGATGGCCAAAACTTGTTTTCAGGCTAAACTTCTGCTTTATAACCAAGTTTAGCCAAAAGCTCATCCTGTCTTTCTTAAGGAAGATTTATGCTATGTAAATGGTGTTTTTAGAACCTGGAAGTTTGCATTTACTCTTATTGTAGAAATCATATTTTGATGTTTCAATATATTAGAAGGTATGTAGTACAAGAGAAAAAAGAAAAATTTGCTGGGCATGGTGATGCATGCCTGTAATCCCATCATTTGGGAGCCTGAGGCAGGTGGCTCACTCTGAGTATGAGGCCAGCCTGGACTATGCAGTGAGTATAAGCGCAGCCTGAAGTACACAGAAACTAACTGTCTCAGCAAGAAGGAAGGAAGGAAGGAAGGAAGGGAGGGAGGGAGGGAGGGAGGGAGGGAGGGAGGGAGGGGGGGAGGGAGGAAGGAAGGAAATAGAAAAATTTGCCATTTTGCCTGCAGTTCATTATAAATCAAACAACTCTGTTCTTAGAAAATATATCTAAGAGAAATCAGCAAAAACCAATAAATGAAACTGTCTGACTATTATCTTGTCAGCATATCCTATATGTATAAAATTCATAAATCTTGATTTATACTTTGGGTTATCATTGCATACAGTATTTCATGATTTATTTTGCTTCTGCCAAATGTAAAAGACTAGAGAACACAGACAGCCCTGGAGTTGAAAAAAAAAAAAAAGAGAGAAGCGATTCTATATATGTTCATACTAGTCTAAAAAATAAGGTACATTTATTTTAGGATATTTTCATTTGAAACAAGAAAGACCTTCCATTTTGTTCACTTGTATTTACTTCAGCAGGTTAAATTAAACTTTTGTCAGTCATTCCTTTTAATGAAATACATGGATTATTTAGTGTGACCTGGCATTTATGAAATTAGTGATTCAGTCACATCAGCCCCTTCTTTCATATAAGCTGCATCTGTTCTTAGAAATCTATCTGTCTTGAAGGCTTAATTGACTTTATCAGTGCTCAAAAAATGATAGGCTTTTAGCTATCCATGGTCACATAGATTTGATCTGACCTCTTTATGGCAAAAATGTAGCACATATGAAATACTTCGGTAAAACATGTTTGTTTCTTTTTTAAGTGAGTGATGTCAGGCATCTTACACTAGGAGAAGGGCAAGATTGGAAATCAGTATTTGTCATTTATAGTAAAAGCTAATTTTCTCTGTTTCTCAGGCACAGAGAATGTACTTTTTCTTATTGAGGGTGAAAATGAATGATTGTTTTCTAGAAATCAGGCCATACTGCTTTTGCACTAAAATTTTATGCTGTCCTCCTTTTTTTTTAAGAGTAGAAGTAAAATAGAGGGACAGATGCTTTCACTCACTTTTTTGACACAATAAAGTCCTATGGGCAGGACTTAATGGATTTTTGAATAGAATAATGTTCCTGGAAGCAGAATTATCAAGTCCTGTGCATTATTTCTTTAAAAAAATAGAAGACTTAAAGCTCACCTGCTTGATCCTATTTTTTTTTTTTTATTAAAATATACCCATAATGTAATACCTGGTGGCAAAACTAAGGAACAACAACCTCACATCTAGGAAATTTGAATTTGAGGGTTAAGGTATAGCTTTATCTTGGGAGATTTTACTTGATAACTCAATAATAGCCTAAAGGGGCACCATAGAAGACTTGGAATGGGATCCTAGAGAAAATAGGATTAAAAAAATTTCAGATTAATGATATATGTTCTATTGCACAATTAAGTTAGGTAATTGAAGCGTATGAATGCATTAATATAATAATATAACCATTATTATAACTTGGCAGTGCTGGAGATTGAACCCAGGGCCCGGTGCATGCCAGCTACCACTGAGTTCTATTTCCAGTCCTAATGTGACTAATTAAGTGGCAATGTGCTAGTAATTAATGTACCCACTATTTATCAGAAAGTAAGGGAAAGTCTGTGTCTCTGAAATTGTATTATATGTTATTTTTTGTTTGCTTACCCTAGTTAGGTAGTATGACCCCAGGTTATCTTACAACTTTCTCTTTTTTTTCTCCTTCATGTTTGCTCAGCTCCTTCTGGAATGTTCTGCTGCTCAGCCCTACCTACGCTGCTTCCGCTGCCCTGATGTTTACTCGAGCCTCTTCCTGCCTGCTCCCGGCCCCAGCACAGTTCTCCCTCTCCCTGCCCTGCTTACCTCAGGGCCTAGCTAAGGGATTTTTCCCAGGGGTGTTCATATCTGTGTGCATGTTCACCCTCAGGACCGGGGTCTTCTTGGGGCTAAGCCTAATGTCTGGTTCACATTTGAACTCTTTTGTTTCTTACCAGTCCTCTCCAAATGTCAATGTGTGCGCACCAAGTCACAGTTTGTACAGTATTTGAAAACTACTTTATTACTTACCTAATATTTTACTTTTATTCTCACTGATGAAAACTGCATCCCCCAAATCTTTATTTTTAACATCCAATACTCAGAAAAATAAATAGGCTAATTGTAAAATAACTATTAGGTATTACTACACTTTGAGAGAGATTGATTTAACAAAATACTTTACACAAAATCACCACTCGTTATCCACAGAATTAATAAATGCACACAGTGTAAAAATAAGACCCTGTTTTTCTTTGTTAGGTTAGTAACCTCTTGCTTGCTCGCCTGATGATGGAATATGTAGACGCTAGCAGGGACCAGGCACCCTTGTCATTGATTCCTGTCTGTGAAGCGCTATGTGTTGTTATTAACCCCTTCTTTATAGATCACACACTGCCAGTTCAGTGAACCTAAGGAGTAATAACCTGTGCAGTTGGCAGAATACCTGCTGCTTCGCTAGCCATCCTGCTGAAACTAGCAATTGTGCGGGTGTACCCCGTCTTCAGAAGAGAGCCACGAAGCAGTATCCAGGACTGTCTAGAGCATTCTATGGAAGGGGAATGTGATAGGCACATGGTTCCGATGTCTTGAATCCATTCAAGACATTTGTCTTTTACAGTCATTTTTACTTTGGGCAAGAGCCGTGGTGGCAGATTCAGTGAATAAGATGGATGAGGACATGCCATTGCATTTTATGGGCCTGTCTTGTCATTGGGTGGCGACAGCGGCTGCCCTCACTATATTTTTGATCATGACTCGTAAAGTTTCAGAGACGAAGACTTAAGAAAGTGGAAAGAATGTTAAAAGTGTTCAAAGTAAAAGTATTTATCAGAGCAATTAAAGACAAGGTTTCTTTTACTATAATCATTTAAAAAATTTAAATACCATAATCACCAGTGAAGTTTGAGGTTTGTTTGATTATTTTTAAATAAATTCTTCCTAATGAGAATTGCATATTTTCTCCTAGAGGACATGATGAGGCTACTTAGGTGAACCACTTTGAGTTCCTTTTAAAAAATAGTTCTGTCTATGTCAGCATAGTTAACATTGTTAACAGTTTGTTATACTAACAAAAATCAAATGCTAAGGGGCCAAGGAGATGGCTCAGTGGAATAAGCGCTTCCCTGGCAAGTGCAAGGGCCTGAGTTCAATCCTCAGTTCTGTTTATCCATTTATTTTTTTTTAATCTTCAAAAAAAAAAATTAAAAAACTAGCATAGTAAAATGGATCCAGGGCTGGGGGGAAGATAGCTCAATATAGTAAGTGCTTGCCTGGCAAGTGCAAGGTCCTGAGTTTGATCCCGGCACCACCAAAACCCCCCCCCCCAAAAAAAAAAAAAACTAGCATAAAATCAAATGCTTTTATAAATCCATTAAAATATTTCTGTTTGTAAATTGCTATACTTTGTACTTCCTGCCTCCAGGTAGCATAGAGATAACACTGTAGTTTCTTATTTGCTACTTAAATTATAGTATGAGATAGGGTAGCAGATTAGAGATTCTAGAACATGTCATTTTTTTTCACTTAGTGATTAATGAGGATTAGATTTTTTCTTAAAACTATAAGATCAGCATGGAATTAAGCTTATTTAATATTTTATCAGAAAAATCACTCTCTCTTTTTTAATCTGGGGTTGGGATCAGCAGCTGTTCTGCCATGGGGAGAGTAATCGGATACATTGGCATACATTTTTACCCTGGTCTGCTCATAGAGCAGATTTGAAATGGTTGTTTTGGAAAATGTGCGCTGAATTTCCCTCTAGACCTTCACACTGAATTAGGCAGCTCAGCCTAGCAAATCCTTGGCGCTCCGTGCGACTCTTTCCTGACAGAACTTTGATGCTGTGACTTGATGCCTTGAAATCAGCACAACAGCGTGGTGCTTGAGGAGTCGTGTTTACTTTGATCATCTTTCAACTTCTGTGCCCCGGCTTTACACAGAGTACAAATTGCTTTACCAGAGTTTTGAGGCTAAAGCCCATGGACTGTTTTTGTAGTCTGGTTGCTGTGGTGATTCTTAGCCTTCCATGAAACTCTCATCTCCAGGGAAACGGGAACCTTTGCAGCTGTCCCGACCTTTGGGGATGGTAGCTGGTGGAGGTCTTCACTGAGCTTGTAGCCAGCCCAACGGCAGTCAGTTTGTGTCAACAAATACGTGGAAACAGGGCATCTCATTCAGGATGTGCTGTGTTTAAAAACAAACAGCTCCCTTACTTATCCTTCTTCCAAATTGTGTACGGCCTTTGAAGCATCTCCAAGTCTAGCTAAAGGCAGAATTAAGCGAGCCATGGAGATGTTGTTAGCTATGATCCTGATCTGCGTAAGAGTTCAGAGAATGATAGAGGAAGTTTATAGACTCTTGCCAGGAAGGAGGAGAAAGAGAGTGACAGTGAAGGCAAAGCATAATGGACTTGTCTGCATCCAGAGAGGATGGTTCAGGAAGATTTACAGGCCAAAATCTGGCTAGGAGGACCCTGCAGAAAGCCAAAACCTGAGCTCGAAGGAGGGGATAGACAAGAGCTTCCTTCTGCACAGACCAAGGGAATAGAGTAAAATTAGTGGTTTTAGAAGGCAGATGTAATAATAGCCACCACTTACAGGTGCTTACTGTGTGCCAGTCACTGTTCTAAGTGCTCTATACAAATGCCATGTTTAATCCTTTGACATCTGATGTAATAGGCACAATTACCATCCCCACATTGAAACTGATGCTCGCTGAGTTTTGACATACTCAAAGCTCTAAAGCTGGTAAGAGGAGAGCCGAGCTTCCGGGCTGGAGTCTGGCTCTGAGTCACTGTTCTTAACCTACGCGGTCAAAGTGCCTGTAATTTGGGAACGAAGGCAGCGTGACCCAAAGGACTAAGTTACAGAAAATGCTTGTCAACTTTGAAGAAAATGTAGGTTCTAGAAGAGAGTAAGTTTTGTTTTAGAAATATTTGTTAGTTCATTTATTCATTCATTACATATTTATTTACTTCCCCTCAAGGGCCAGACATTGGGCCAGGCTCTAAGTTGAAGAAAAGACAAGTTCCAGCCTCTCCTGTATTAGTAAGCTTTCTGTCACTATAATGAAATACCTGAGAGAATCAACTTACAAAAGAGAAAAACAATAGTTTGGCTCGGAGTCTTCAATCATTCATTGATTAACTTTGATAGTTATCATGGCAGCAGTACGTAGTAGAGGCAAACTACTCAGGTTATTAGCCAGGGGGGCAGAGAGAGAGAGAGAGAGAGAGAGAGAGAGAGAGAGAGAGAGAGAGAGAGAGAGAGAGAGAGAGAGAGATCCATCCCATAGTCCTTGTGGAGCATTTACCTCCAGTGCACTAAAGACTTGTCCCTGGAGCTCCAGTGCCTCCCAGTAATGCCACTTTGGGGGACCAAGCTTTGTAAAGGACATCATCATCCAAGCTCTAGCGCTTCCTCTGAGGTACTTTTTATATGTATAAAGTTAATATAAGGCAGCAGATGAGAAGTAGTGTAAAAGAAGAGTCAGCAGGACACAGGTCAGGGGTGCTCGCTGGGAACCGCTTCCTTCTCAGAGCACCAATGACGTGAAACCTTTTAAAAAAGCATGATGTCTTTATTTTTTCCTGTGAAAAGAACAAAAGTGATTCTGTGTGAGGACTGGGGGTGCGGCTCCGTGGTAGATGCTTGCTTACTAAGTGCAAGACCCTGGGTGTGATCTTAGCCACTCCTCGCTCCCAAATCCTATGTGAAAATATGAGCCCGATTTTAAATGTGTTAATATGCACTTCTACTTCTTTCTAAAAAGGGCTGAAAAATAAAATTTGCTGAATTTGCATATAGTCCACCTTTGAAAACTTCCAGATCACAGTAGAGCAGCATATCCACTTTATAAACACCTGTGGTTTAGATGAGTTCTATTTTTATTTACATAAAAATAAATTAGTGAGTAACTAGGATGGTGAATGACATCCAAGAAACAAAACAGTCTGAGAAAACTACAAGAGATTGATCTTTGTAGGACAAAGTTAAGAACCTGCCTATAACCAACCATTAAGTTTTAACTGTGAGAAAATCAGATTAGGGCTTTACACATACTAAGTTTTTATTCCACATAGTGACTCAAAAAAATAGCTACTTATACTTTTTTAACTGAAGAAGTTGCAGGACAGAGAGGGAAGGCAACTTTCCCAAAGTCGTACAGCTGAGGGGGCTTTTGGAGCTGGATTTGAGCATGAAGGTCCCTCCATGTCTACACTGCCACATGTTCCACTGTATGGGTCCTATTTTAAGGGTTAAGGAACTAACCAAAAGGCAGTCTATTAGATGCCAGATCTTCCTTTCCTTCCCTCCCCTCTTTCCCCCTTTCTCCTCCTTCCCTTCTCTCTTTCCTCTTCTCCCCAATCCTTCTCTCTCTTTCATATTGGGAATTAAACAGAGGGCCTCTATACAAAGGTATATCCCTATACCTTTGTGTATGTGTGTGTGTGTGTGTGTGTGTGTGTGTGTGTGTGTATCTTTTTTTTTTAGTTTTGAGACACGATCTTGCCAAGTCTACCAAGTTCCCCAGGGCTGGACTAAAACTTGTAATTGTCCTGCCTCAGCCTCCCAGAGTGCTGGGGTTACAGTCATATCCCATCTCATCTGGCTAGATTCTCAGTCATTCTTAGAATAGTCTGAAGCTGCTGTACAATCCCTGTGCTCAACTAGACATCTGTCCCAAGAGAGACATACTCATTTTTTCATCATCCATATTTCATTTCTTGGTACTAAGTGGAAACCTTCCATGGTGAGTGGAAAATTAATAGAAGAGGAAACAAAAATCATACAATTTTGCTGCTTGTTAATTCTGGTTAGAAAGTTTGCTTAAGAATGTGGAAACTGGTGGCTAGATTGTGTCATTCACTGCCTTATCTGGTTTCTGTCTACAGACAAGTGTCGTTCATCTGAAGTCACCTGGAAAATGTAACTCCTTATCTTTCTTTGAGATAGTGGTAACATTTTCCTTACACTTGAGAGTTTATAAATGATTAAATGTACAATACATATAGGTTATTTAACCTGGGCATTGTTAGTGTTATTTCTCCTTTTTATGATTGGGAGAAATTTTAGAATCTGAACTTAGAAGCAAGAGACATCAAGCTACCTCAGACTCCAGTGTATTCTCAGACACTGACAGGGATGACCTCAGCCTACCATAGCAGTTTCCCCAACTTTTTGGGAAATACTGAAGGGCTGTTATCACTGCCCTACTACAGTCTCATCTTTTTTTTTTTTTTTAACATAATTACTGTTGAGAAGCATGCTCAAGGACTGTACCAAATCTAATATATGGATTTTATTTATTTATTTTTTTTTGTGGAGCCAGGGATTGAACTCAGGCCCTTGCACTTGCCAAGGAGGCAATTATTCCACTGAGCCATCTCTCTGGCCCCTAATATATAGATTTTAAAAAACAGATATTTTAGGAAACATTTTTGAGAAGAAGTGAAATGAGGAGGTGAAGAGATTCTGAACATTTAAATAAATTAGTGAGTAACTAGATTCTAGGGTCAGAAGGAAACTTAGTGGTCATGCCCCAGATTTTTCTTGCTTTATGAACTTTATCCCTAAAATGTCTCTGATAACTGGTTATTAGGCCAATCCAAGTTGTTGAGAAATCATGAAGAAAAAGGAAATTTGTCATGGTGACAGATTTTTGCCTGATTCCTAACAGCAGCTTAAGTCACTTTGTCTGGGAGACCTATGCCAGCCCAAGCTGTGTCTCCTACTTCTGACCCCTTCTTCCTCTCCATATATCCAGCACCATCATGGCATTGTGTAGAAATCATCCCTTTGTGTATGTGTCTTCCCGCTGACCTGTGAGCAAAGTGACGAAATGTCATTTACCTTTCTGTTGTCCATAACTGACCTGGCACCTGGCATATACTGCAATAGGAACTTAGCGAATGCTGCTTGAATAAATGAAAAAAAGAAGCATAGGAAACACAGGTTGTTAACCGAAGCTAGCTTAATGTATGGCTAAGCTTTGGATGCTTTGGATCTGGAGGACTGATGGATTGAGGATTGATGTGACTTGTCACCCATTAAGATAAAAATGAACTTGTGGTACCACATGAAGGTCTTTACTAAAAATGTGTTTTTTAAGCTCTAGATTGGTCTGGTCTGTCTCATATGAAAAGCTGCACATTATTGTCATAAGATATATATAATGTAAAAATTCACCCTTGTGATTATTAATGTTAGAGGTCCATTTGGTTGGATTAAGGGCCGCCCAGGTGACTGGATGTGATGGTGAGGCTGTTTCCAGGAGGGATCAGCATTTGAGTTCATGAGCAGTAAGGAAGACCTGCCTTCAGTATTGGCGGGCACCTCCAACTCCCTGACAGCCCACGGAGGCTCTCCTGGTTTGCCGCTCGTAGACAGAACATCTTGGGACTTAGCCGCCTCCTGGATCTCATGAGCAAGTTCCCAGGATAAAGGCCCTCCTGTACACATGCTCCTCTGTGGGGTGGAATTACATCCCAATAAATCCATCCCCAGCCTGAGACCACTGTAAGCTGAAAGTGCATGCACCTGACCCGCGGAACCTGCGGAGCACCAGTTCTGTACCTAGGGTCAGCTATTACCCGCGATCTCACGGTTCAGGGGGAGCCGGCCTGGCATCACTGGCAAGAGCAGTGGGACACATCGTCAGCCTGGAAAAGATCAACATTTAGACTTCAAAGTGTGAGCTGGGGTGGTGGCGTGGGGCTACGATCCAAGCCTCTTCAGAGGCTAAGGCAGGAGGATGGCAAGTTTGAGCCCATCCTGGCCAACTTAACAAGCTCCTATCTTAAAACAAAAATGAAAAAGGAGCTGGAGGTGTAGCTCAGTTTGAAGCATCTGGATTCAGTTCTCAGCACTGCCCTGCATTGGTGGAGGTCTGATTTCTAACTGAATGACTGTCACTAACTTAGGGACCTTCTTTATAAAATAGTTATGTTTCTCTGCAGGACCCTAACACAATCATTGTAGTCATTTTAAAGTGTGTAGTTTAGTGACATTTGTATAGGAACAGTGTTGTGTAGTCACTACTTCTTTTTCCAGAACATTTTCATCACCTCAAAAAGAAACTCCGTACCACTTAGTGGGAACTTCTTGTTCCGCGGACCCCAGCCCCTGAAGCTCCCAGTCTTTCTACAAACTGTGGATTTGTTAGTTCCGGACCTTTCATAACAGCACATTAATGCAGTACATGGCCTTTGTGCCTGGCTTGTTTCACTTTGCATAATGTCTTTAAGGCTTCTCCACATTTTATCACATATACGCACTTCTTCTCTTTTTATGGCTGATATTTTATTACATGGGTAATATCGTTTTATTTGTTTCAAGTAACATTTTTATGGAGAGGTTGTTATATTATGAGCCAGACTTCTTTTCTTCTGCTTGAACATCACAAACAGAATTTCAGCTACTTCCACAAGATCCTAGTAACTTTGTCACAATTAAATTTACAACAAAGGCCTGGATGTTTTGTAATATGCTGCTCAACTCGTTTCTGCTTTTCTCTGTTTGACTCTAATTGCTGCTTGCTAGTGCTGTAAGTATGAGTCGGAGGTAGAATCATAAACCATGTTAGTTTTGCTAAAATGAGAAATATAGAACCAGGGGCTATTGATTTAATAACGATCGGTGGCTTGACTGGCT
Organism: Ctenomys sociabilis; assembly: GCA_004027165.1. Lineage (NCBI taxonomy): Eukaryota > Metazoa > Chordata > Mammalia > Rodentia > Ctenomyidae > Ctenomys > Ctenomys sociabilis. The sequence continues at coordinate 50,096 of PVKA01000174.1, forward strand.
TAATCTTCTAGGACTTTCCCAACTTTGATCAAAATTAGCAAATTCTTCAGTGACCTATTATGAAAGGGTACGTTGGACCCTTTTCCATTTACATCAGAGACCAAGCTTTTGCGGTAATTTTACTCTTTACATTAAGTAGCTTTTTGAGTAGCAGTTTAATCAACTATTTGGCTGTCTACCATGTTAATCATACTGAATAGAATTTGGATAGCAGAAAGTTCATCTTAAGTATAAAAAACGAGGTTGGGGAGATAGCTCAGTGGTCTAAAGGCCTGCCTGGCAAGTACAAGGACCCAGGTTCAATCCTGGGTACCAAACCAGGTGTGGTGGTGCACACCTGTAATCCCAGGGCTGGGGAGGCTGAGACAAGAGGATCACTATGAGTCTATTCTGTAGATAGATAAATGAAAAATAAAGTATAAAAAATGATACAAGGGGGGCTGGGGATATGGCTCAGTGGAATAAGCCCTTCCCTGGCAAGTGTAAGGGGCTGAGTTCAATCCCTGGTTCTGCCAAAAAAAAAAAAAAAAAAAAAATGATACTAGGTACAAAAAAAAAATTAAGGTGCAGTTAGTGTTTCTGTATATTAATGTGGGACTTCATATTTCCCAATGTCAAATAGGAGAAACAAAAACTTTCATTATTCACGTGGAAGGTAACATACCTTCTTCTGTTGCTCTGTTACCCTCACAAATTCTCAGTCATACAAATTGGTTCATCAGGGTTTAACTTTGTGCAGACTATTTATTAGTTGCATAACCTGAAAATCAAATAGGTTGTGTTAAAATTTACATTCATTTCATTCTGCAGTAAAACCCATTCCAAGCTCCTGCCAGGACCCTCAATTGTGGTTTACCTGTAAACAAAGGTCCGTGGGATCATTGTTCAGACTTCTTATGATTTACATCTTTTGCTTCTTTCTTTTACATTTTGTTTTAGAGGGACAGAAAGTCCTTGAAGTATCCTTATGGTAACAGGAATCATGATAAGCCTCTTAGAACTCTCAGTGATGCCAAACGGCTGCCTGCTGCCTGTGTGCTGTGGGTGCCACCACTGGTAATGACTGTAATGACTTCATACCAAGTATCCTATTCGTTATTACATCTGTGTTCCTTTCCAATCAGAACACATGTTTTGAACTGCCTCAGCATGGTGGCGCATGCCTGTAATCCCAGCACTCGGGAGGCTGAGGCAGGAGGATTGTTGTGAGTTCGAGACCAGCCTAAGCTACAAAGTGAGCTTAAGGCCAGCCTGAACTGCATAGTGAGACCCTGTCTCAAAAAGACAAAAAAAAAAAAAAAAAAAAGATGATAGTCTTCCATTCTAGACACTTATCCGCCGTAACGTGCCAAATTCCAAAGGTATCTCTTGGCAGCTTTCCCTCAGCTCTCCACTGATAGGTTCTTCACCCTGAAAGGGCGTTGCATGGCTTAATGAAAATGAATTGCGTGGAGGAAAACAGATGAAACTTCTTAGCTCTGATGGAAACGTTGCAAAACTGCATTTGCTCCCTTGTGTGTGAGGCTGTTCTGACACTGTTTATTTCCTAATTCAAAGCATTTACCCAGGGAGATAGCTCAGTAGAAGAAGTGCTTGCCTGGCAAGTGCAGGGTCCTGAGTTCAATCCCCAGTACTGAAAAAAAAAAGCATTTACAGTTCCCTATTTCTAAAAGGTGGTGGAATATTTGGTCAACGAAAGGATTTTTCAGGAAAATGGTCCCCAATACAGATTCTCCAGTTGTTCACTCTGAGTTACTTTTTCTTCTTCTATCAGGACAGGTCAGGCAACACTGAAACTAAATTTCTTCTAAAAACATTTCCTTAAAATCATAACCTGGCTGGACCAGGATACCCTGAGGGGGCCAAAACTGTGAACTTTGGGCATTGTTTCTGTCACAGCTTTCAAAGGAAACCAAACTTCACAGAATCCCCAAGGCTTTTCTTCGCTGAGCAGGATTAGTTCCCTTAGAGAGTAATTTAGCTAATCTGGGAATGGAATAGAGCCCATGGAATTCAAGGAATAATTGGTGTGCACCTGTGCAAACCCTGTGCTTTGTGGAAACCCAGAAGAAAGTATATTTCTTCGGACTGTAAGAGCCTCATGTTCTTGTGGCCTTCATGCTCCCTGGGGTTAAGAGTCTACACTGAAGTATCAGAGACACACTTGACTGTCATTAGCAGATTGAAATGACCACTTCAGTCCCCAGATCATGGAAGAAGTGGGTTCTCGCTATGCCTGTTTTCCAAACCAGCTCTGGTGATTCTCTGTGAAATTCCTTTCATCAGAGGAGTGACACACGGGCCCTTCTAACACCTTGTTGTTAAAGATGTATACACTTAAAAACTGGTTTACTGAACAGGTAAATAGTAAAAGCAATTTCAAACCCATTATAAAAATAGGCTTGAAAAGAAATTAATTTGCACATAGTCACATAGAGCTTTTGGTTATATAGTAGCAGCAACAATAAGGTGGCTGGGATGAGTCACTCTATGTGTGAAAGGGAATAGAAAAAAAGACAAAAGCAAAATTTTCCAGTGTTAGTCAACATGCAAATATTGTAATCCTTCAGTTTGCATATAATTTCAATTTTTTTAAATGTATTTAGTGTAGGGCTTACAGGGTCTCACTACATGGATTAGATTTGTAGTGATTCTCCTGTTTTGAGCCTCTGAAGCTCTGGGATTACAGGTGCGTGCCACCATACCCAGTCTCAGTCTCTGTCTGAGCCTGCCCTGGGGGCGGGGCTGGCACGGCACACTGGGGATCAAACCCTGGTCCCTGCATCTGCCTTAGCTGGTGCTTTAGTCCACTGAGCTATCTGGCTAGAATTTTAATTTGCAACTGTTTTAATACTCTGTATTGCCTGAATAAAAACCATTTAAAATTCTGTGCTTTTAAAAAATAGTGGAATGTTTGGTCCAAAAAATATTATTGTCATCTAGCCTTAAGAAGGAGAATATGTTTAAGTGATTTCTTTTTACATTGTACATATTTAAATTTGCATAACTGTTCAGATAAACTTTCCATTTTCATTTTTACCTTGTACAGTCTCCATGCACATTGTAAGAACTATCCCACCCTTTCCTCTACACAGAGAAGAGGATGATAGTTGTGCTGTTTATTCCTACAAAGCCTGAATGGGCTTTGGAACCCTCTCCAACACAGGTCCAGGCAGCCTGTAGTATTCATTTTGGAGATTATAATCAATTTGCTTTTCATGACTGTTTTAACAGTCATAAAACTTGAACTTGATGGTGATCTTGATAATGAAGTTAGTGTTTTCTTTAGGCCAGCAACACAGGGCAATATGTCTCTGAAACGATTATTTGGGTCACATTTCACTGACAAATTTTATTTCTTCTTGTATTCATTTTTCAGAAGACTTGTTGACTGCTTAGTAGATATCTGCCCCTGTGCTAGGTCCAGGGGTACAGAAATGGCTATGACTCAGTTTCTGCCTTTGAAGCATGCCTCAGTGAGGATTTCACAATATGTGAGGGGAGACAGACATCTAAACTGTAGTGTCTGGAGGATAAAGAAAGGATTCTGCTAGAGATTGGGCAGGATGAGCTGAATGTGGTGGGTCATCTGGGAATGTGGTTATAGTGTATATCAGGCCAGAACCCTGGAAGGATATGGCAGGTATGTGGGTGACATCTATGATATTCATGTAGCTTCTGCTCAGTATAGGAGCTCAGTAGAAAATTATCTGCCCAGGTCCTCGCACTGGCCCTTAGCAGTATTTTGCTGAGGGAGGGCCCCAGCAGTGTTTTCTGCCAGCACACACTGCTACCCTGGGTCTCTACTCCCCCTGCCTCTCTTCCCCACAGTGCCTCAGCCATGGCCTGCACTGGGAAGGGAGGCCCAGGGTCCCTGCAGTCCACTTGCAGTGCTCCCAGGACCCCTCCAGAAGAGCATGACCTGTAGTTTCATAAATACTCTTCTGTTTATATGCGTTCTTGCCCCACAACCCCCAACCCAAATTTAGTTCCCAGTAATTTTCCAGGGCATTCAAAATATGGGGCAGGAAAGGCAGACTTATTTCTGCATCAGATGTCAGACTTTTATTTCCTCTTTTGTAGTCGTATTATTTTCAGAGGCTCCCAGGGAATCCAGAATCATGTTCTTGCTGGGGGAGGGAGGATGAATTTGGGAAATGACTGTGCCTATCTCAGCATAGTAAATGGTTTTAAGACAAAACCTTTGAGAAAGAGCTTGGTATCATCTACTGTGCTAGTATGAAGTATGCCTCACTGCTTTGAAGCGCTTTGACTCCGGTGCTTCTCTAGAGCAAGGAGAATGTCAGTTGATTCCCTAGGAAGGGGGGACACTAATTGGTGTCCCTTTAGAAATTAAGAGAGATTTTAAAAAATTAAAAGTAAATAAAATTTTAACATCTCCAGATTCACTCCAGGAATATTTTAAGCAAATCTTTTTATACCAATTCCCAAATGGTAAAAGACAAGCCATGGCAAAAGAAAAAAAAAGTCTTGTCTTATGTAGGGATTCCTCTGACCAGAATACCCTTTAAGACACTATAGTAGAACTAACTAAATACTGTTCCCATCCCCGGATGGGAAGTGCCAGTTACACTTTCGAGTTTCTGCAAGTCGCATTGCCCAAAGTAAGATTAAAGTGTGGGACACCAGAGTCTTGAAAAAGGTTTGTGCCTCCTTGTCTACATAAGGTATGGGCACCAGGACGCCAGGATCCAGGATGTTTTCAGTTACTATCAACACTGTTGCCAAGTGATGCCTCTTTACCTCTGAAGAAAGGACAGATGATGGCTATATACAGACCAGCCTGTGATTTTATGGCTCTTGGTTATAGGCTTGCTGCTGTTGGAGTTCTTTTTATATCTTAGTGTAAATGGATCATTGAATCATCCATTTCAGAACATCATTTCGTCTTGTTTTAGATGATCTAAGTCTCTCTGGTAGTGTTTTGTATGACCTCTTTGCTTTGTGGGTCCACAGGGGCTGTTCTCAGAAATGTTGAAATGAAACCTCACTAACACATTAGCCAAGTTGGATAACTGTTAGACTCTCATATCAGTTGTTTTGATCACTTTGCTTTTGTTTGTTTTAACAAACCTAGGAGTAGGGGCTTTGCTATTAAGAAATCTTTCGAAATCTCTTGTCAGGAATGTCTTGTATCTAGACTATGAACTGTGGAAAATTTTTTAAAAAATTATATGGGACATTTCCATAAAGAGAGTAGGTTTTTATCCTCCTTCCTGGATATACATAATTCATTTTCATAAAGTGATTTACAGAGTTTGAAACTATATAAACTGTATATATATGATTTTTCCTAATAATTCTTAGAAAACTAGGAAGCCCTCACCGTAGAAAGGCCAGAGAATATTGTTCTTATTATTATCTGGTGATAGTGTGAGAAAGAACATGCTTCCCCAGTGAGAAAGGAGGGTTGTCTTTCCATTCTGAGGCCTGTGCTCCTTAGGGTGCCCTGGACTCTGGGCAGACTTCTGTTCCGTTGGATCCAGAAATACACCCAGAAAAGATTTGCCCTTGAATTTTTTTTTTTTTTTTTTTTATAAATTTGCAGCTAGTACATTAGTTGGAGTACATAGGTAATCTGTACGACACAGTATCAATAGATGTTGTAGAACTGATTAAACCAGTTTGCCTTCCTTTTAGGAGAAGGCATCAGTAGGATGGGAGGGACAGTAGCTACATGTGAAATGCGACAGCTTGCACTTTCTCACTCCCTTGGGAAGACTGGACATTTAGCATAGTTTATGACAAACATCATTAGAGTAGGAACTCTTGGGCTGGGCTTCATGGACCAATGTATGGTCAAATTGTGAGTTTGGGGAGGCCACAGAAACTGCATGTGAAATTTTTTTTTGTTCCAAATTGTCATCTGTGAAGTACTTTCTCCAGAAGGATGGCCTCTTAAGGCCAGAGCATGCTTTCTAGTATAATTAAATGGAGCCATTTTGTTTCTACCATTAGAACTTTCCAGACCTTTACAATTAGTTGCTTATCCTGAGCTAGTGGATGCTCAATCTGGAGTTTATGGGACCTGCAGTGAATGTATTTTCTTGACACTGTCTATAAAATTTTATGTAATGTGGTTTTTGTATGATGAGAGCTCTCAAATGCTCTATGACTCTCAACGCTTACCAGAAGAAGCCACTGAAGTAGAGACTAGCTGTTGTCTGTCCCCGACACAGTCCCTTCACTTCTTGCATGGCCATGTCTTTAGTTCTGTGCTGCCTTGAAGGCTCCATGATTAGCTGTTAAATGTATCTTTATATGTAAATGTGAAGAAGGATTAAGGGTTCACCCTTTAAACTACTGTTTGGATTTCTAAGCGAGGAACTGGTGGATACCATTGGTATCACTACTTCTTATGATATTTCTTTGGTATAGTCTGCCTAAGCTCTTGTGACTGTGACCTCGGAACAATCTAACCAGGAAAAACCTCATCAGGATGCTCTTCGGGTTCTAATTATCATCTATTCCTGAGCTGTAATTGTTCCTGAAGAGGATTTTCTTTGTCTTTTTCTTTTTTTCAGTCTAGAAGAAGTTAGGCACCTTAGCGTTTGAGAAATTCCAGGTATGTTCTGCTCACATTCTTGGGTGCTTTTATATCTTCATTCTTTTGTTTGTTGTTTTTAGTTCTTTCTCTGCCTTCCCTTTGGCTAGGTATGTAAGTAGAGGAAGCACCCTACAGAGGAGGAAGATTGCTGAGGGATTAGGTGAGACTGTGCTCACAGGACTCGTTGTCCCTGCCAAATGATCATTCTAAAAAGCATTTTTCTTTTAATTTCCCAATCGTAGTGTGAATTATTCCTTGCCAAATGGCTTTTGGGGCTTTGCCTGGGACCTGTGTGCCAGAGTCAGGAGATTCATCTTGGCTAGACACTGCCACATATTGAAGAGAAAGCCGTTTCCAGGAAAGCTCAGAGAGCTGAAACTCCTAGAAATCCTTCCTCGGTCATCTGAGCCAGGCCTTGACACTGCGCACCATCTGGGAAATTTTGGACCTGAACGCCAGAATCTGTTTCATACATCTTATTTCATAAATTTCCTTAAAAAAGCTTGTGTTCAGTTGAGATAGGCTCTTATTTATTTTGTAGCATACCTTTTCACCAGGACTTTTGTGTATCTCAGAGCTTTAAGAATCATATACCTAGCGACTAAAAAGAAAACCACCAGGAAAACATGCAATACAAGTGCATATTATTGATATACATGTGCACATACACACTGCTATTCTTTCTGCTACCTTAGTGCCCAGTAAACAGTTTTGGAATGAATCAATAAATGTGCCATGCGTGAGTCAGAGAGTATTCTGCAGTTGTCAGGCACTCTTGTCAAGTAGTGGTTTTCCTCTTTTCTGCATTTGTGGTATGGGCTGCTCATAGTACGCATCCCTCTGTGCAGTTAACACTGCAGTTTCTGTCTTTGCTTCTACTCCTTCTACTGCCTCTCTCATATTCAGTGACTGTCAGTCCATGTATTTCTGGATGCAGATGACATCTCCAGTGTATATCGTGAGACTGTACAACAGAAACTGATTATGTTGCTGTATTGGCATTTGGCATCGCAGTTCATTTGGTGCTTGGATTTGACATTGTGCTTACATCAATATAAGAATGATCCTGACTGTGTGCTCAAATAGCTCATAACAGTTTGAGTGTTTCGTATGTTTTGTGCTTTTTCTGCAGATTAACCAAGTCACTTTCAGCATATCTGAAATCTTTTCTGTTAACCTTTTAGGTAGCATAAATTTATAAATTCGCTGTGATATTTTAAAAACTTCTGAGGTTTAGTAAGCACAGTATTCAATGTGCAGCAGGCAAGTCCAACCTATAGCCTGGGCACCTAGCAATACAGTTCCACAAGATCCTAAGCTTTTAACGTTATTATGAGATTTGGGGTGATTTTTTTCTTGACTCATTTGTGTGGTTCTGAGTGTGGACTCTATAGATGACAAGGGACACTGTGTAGGAAAGGGCGAGGTGTGGTGCAAGCTCTGCCTCCCCTGCCTGCATGCAGGTAGTTGAGTTGAAACTTGCTTGTGTCAGAATTACGTATCCTTGTATGACTTGGCATGTAAAAGGCATGATTACTGGCCATGCTGATGCAGTCTTCCTACACATATGTGTGGGCCTGTGAAGACAGGTTTCTTGTTATTAATCAGACAATATGTTTTCTTATTTAATTATTAAATATTGGCCTATATTATTTCATTTTAATATTCTGATAAAGTAGTAAAATTTTTGTTACTGTAAAATAACAAACTTATATAAGGACTATATAAAATAGCATATATATATATATATATGTATATATATATTACCTATATCATATCTTTTATTTGTAATCCAAGGAAGTCAAAATGTTACATACCCATGATATAACACATCTTTGCCTACAGTCTGTTTTGGAAATTAAAATATGCACCCTCACACTATTATCTACAAAGTACAAATTATTCATAGAATAAAATACTTCTGTAATATCAAAAGTAGAGAGTTTAAACATTCTATTGACGCTTAGACATTTTATCGGGTGGGTCCTTTACTGCTCTTGTTTCTCTGTGGTGATCTTCAGTACATACACCCAGCTACCTACCTATGTGGTACTTGCAAGGTCTTGCCTCACCTCTCTGAACAGAGAGCTAGCATTAGACACGTTGAACGAAATCATCTCATCAGTTTTCTTTATATCTTTTGCTTTCCTGGCTTTGCATAGACGGACTTTGCTTCATGTGCTCCAAGAAAGCGTTGTGGAGGCCACTTCCTCTGGCTCCTTTTGATGATATGATGATGGTACCCTGCAATAGTCTTTGATCTTCTGTCAAAATTGAGCACAGTGTTGCTACCCAGACATATAGTTTTCTTCCATTTTGGGGTTTGTTTGTTTGTTTATGGTAGCAATATACAATCTGTGTTTATTCTGTGTGTTCCTTGAGCTTCATTTTGGAAAATTCCTTCGTGCTAGTAGCTGGGAGGCAGCACTGGCAGCTCCCCCTGACAGCCTCTTTCTCTTTGCTTTTATCACTTTTCTTTGGCAGAATTCAATTTTACAGAGGCTGGAGCTTACCTGAGAGAAAAGAAAATCCTTGCTCTGAAGGTCCAGAGGGATAACCAACCCCTAGGGGACTCTGTTCTTTAACTTTCAGTTTAATAATGTGACTTGAACTATTGCACAGAACTAGGGGAAGGTAACTTAATTTAAAAAGTGTTTTGTTTATCTATATTCTATTTTGGGGAGCTGAGTAATGTTTTAGTTGGTATTAGTATTGTCGGACCATATGAAATAGCTTTATTGTAATAAAAAATAAAGATCCTGTGTCAGCAGTAGTATCATCCAGCTCAATCTGATACATCTTATTTGCAGATTCAGAGCTAGCTTATAGCTTGGTCCTCTCCATGGTGAGTAGGGAAAAACATCCAGATGCTGCACTGAGTGCTTTGTGTGGAAAGTCAGTCCTAAGATCTCCCCTTATTCTGTTGCTTCTTAGGTCACGCTGCATCTGAACCCCATCTCCTCAGTCCACATTCACCAAAAGCCTGTTGTGTTCCTGCTCAACTCCCCACAGCCCTTGGTCTGGCGTTTGAAGACTGAGAGACTTGCCACTGGGGTCCCCAGACTCTTCTTGGTAAGTTTTTTTTTTCCAAACTGATTGTAGCACAAGGTCATAATGACCCTAAAGTTTTATAAAGGGCTTCTTTTCGTTGAAATGATGACAGAGTCCAAAGAGTGACACATGCAGAGTTACACACTTGCTGAGATTCACATGACATACATAAGCTGTCCCGGGAAGCAGACATGAGCCTTGTCTCCTGTGGACACAGCAGAACTACAGTCATACTCTGAGTGGCCCAAGTCTTGGTTTTGTCTTTGAGACCCTTCTTGTGGTGTCCTGAGCACTAGGAATATTATAAATAGCACTGGGTGTGTGGTCCCTGACCACAAAATAAATATACATAAACCCATTATATTTGTATATAACACATGCCTAACTTCTGATACAAGGAGCTGTTTGTTGAGAATGTGACAGTGAGCTCCAAAATGAAATCATTTGTTTTTTTTTTTTTTTTTTTTTTTAAAGCTGGAACCCAGATCTCATAGAAAGATCCAAATATTACCTACTATTTGTAAATCATGTCCCTCTGAGTTTGCCAAAACACTTCAAGTTTTCTAGTTATGGAGAAATAGATGGGTTGTTTGGATGGAATTCTTGGGACATGATATCATGTCTGATGATGAGCAGCGCTCTAACGTGGTAGTGATAACTCCCATTGTATTGAGTGAGTCCGAACCGCAGGGCCTTGGGCTGTTAGGGCTCCCTTGCTTAGAAGCACTTAAGATGAGTAGTGTCCTCAGTTAATAGCTTCTCTCCTGCCTAAGGAATAAACTGCCTAAGTAATAATGGCTTTAACACAAATCTCTGTTCTCTTAGCTCCTACATTTAAAGTGTATTTTCGAGAACTCAAACCCACTGAGTAAAGTAAGAAGCCATAGCCAACACTTACTAAGTAGCTATGTAAAAGAAGAAGGGGAAGTTCCTCTTTATAGTAGAATTTTAATTATTAAATATAGAAGAAGGATGGAGTTAGAAAAATCATCATTTTAGGGCCGTAATAGTAAAGGTTAGGGCCAGTGAGATAGCTCAGCAAACTAAGTGCCTGCTTTGGCAAGTGCAGAGACCAGCGTTCGATTCCCAGCCCGGTGTGCTGCACTGGCCCCAACTCTGGGGCACACTGAGCAGCGGACCAAGTCTGGGTGTGTTGGTGTATGCCTGTAATCCCAGCTCTTGGGGGGCCCAAAAATGGAAGGATCACTACAAGTCTGAGCTATGCAGTGAGGCCCCATACCAAATACATTAAAAAAAAAAAAAGTTGATTGTAGGGGACCACCTGGGTAGCTCTTCTTGAAAGAAAATCAGTTGACTCCAGTTTGGCTAAACCTGGCCCTACTTCCATGTATTGATAGGTTCACAGCAGGCTAGGACTTTTCCTTATCCCCTCCATTGGCTTTAAGCAATGCAGACTGGTCCAGCCAAGGTGCTGATGTGTAGTCTTAAAGGTCAGTGTTGCCCCTCCCTGTGGCTCCCCAGAAACACAAGTGAGCCAGGCTAGAGAGACAGCCAAGCTCCATGCTGTCATATGGGATTGAGCCTTGGGATAAGAGGCTATAACTTCCCAGGGCATAAAAAATTACACATCTGAGGTGAGGCACCCACCCAAAACACTAGATACTGTTCAAGTTGTGTTGTATAGATTACTCTTTCTGCATATCTTTCTTTCTGTATACTGCAGAGGTCATTTCAGGCCGTCTTCCTAGCCCAGCTCATGGCACTCATGTCCTTCCTACCACTCTTAGTCAGTCATCTCAGAGCCACTCCTGTCTTCATGAATTAATAAGACCTGGGTTCAGCCATAGATAGAGGCCTTTGTTCTGGATAGCTGTCATTCTAGCTGGATTTAGGCTTCCTACAGCTACAGATATGCTTTAGAGTCTTTATTCTTGCTATAAGCTGCACTGGAAGTGATAGATTGGAATTGACTTATTAGAATTCTAATAAATTTTTCAATGGGATTACAAATATAAACTTTACAGACTGTTATGAGATCAGAAAGGGGCTCTCTATAGTTGATCAGTCCAGAACTGCCTGAGGATGCCACATCTAGTAGAACTGGAGGGAGTTAGAGTAATAATGGATTTGGGTGGACCCCAAATATTTTTCCACAAATTGCTTATTAAGTATGAGTAAAAACAACTATGTACAGTGGAGCTACTCAGCAATTCTTTAACCAAGTGATCAGAATAATGTTAGCAGTATGGGTGATAAGACATTGCATTCTGGTAAATGAGAAGAATACAACCAGTTCACTAATATTCTTATTATAAATACATATGACCTGAATCTAATCATGAGGAAAAACTGAATAAAACAAAAGTGCATGGAATTCTATAAAATAGCTGGTCTGTCATCTCCAAAAACTCAGTGATGAAAGGCTTAAGATTGAAGATTGAAAATTAAAGATTAAACAAAACTACACAGATATATGTGGTCCCAAACTATATCTTATTGAGTAGGAATGGAGAAGTTGCTATTAAGGACATTATGGATGAAATTAGAATTGAATCTGTGGGTTAAAGTATTATATCAGTGTTTGTATTTGATACTTTTATTGTTCTTATGTTAAGAGATAGCTTTTTTTTTTTAAAAAAAAAAAAAACGATACTTAATACACTTAGGGGCAAGGAGCCAAATAGTTTAAAAAGATATATAAAATAATGAAGTGAATGTAACAAGATGTTACAAACTAGTCAATCTAGAAAAAGAGGGTGTTAGAGTCCTTTGTAACATACTTGCAACCTTGCTATAAATGTGAATTAATTTCAGAATGAAACATTTAAAAACTCTGGTACATTCTACAAAATAGAAGTTACTAAGAACTTGTAGCCTTTCTGAGGACTAAAATTATTACTTCTACATTTTACAAAACCAGTGGTAATTTAGTTGTTATTATTAGCACATTTATTTAGTACTTGGTACATTTAAGCAATTGCACTAAGAACCCTAACACTTGTATCTCATTGAATTCCCACAATAATCCCATGGTAAAGGTACAGTTAGTTCTTCTTAGAGTTGAAAAAACTTAGAAATTGTCATTGGCTGCATCACAGGGCTAATTTCAGGTAGAGCTGAATCTCAAATCCAGATAGGACCTATTTTAGATGCTGTTAGGCCAAACAGGTTCTATGTATATGTAATCCTGTAGCTTAAATTATTTGTTATATTAAGACTTACAGATATGATCTTAAGATCTATTTGTATTTAATGCGCATACTATAGAGCTGTATTTCAATACTATAGGAATTAGCTTTGCATAACTTCTGAAATTAATTTTTAAAAATCTAAGCCTGCTATGGCAGTGCATGTTTGTAATCCTAGAATTCTTAAGGGACTGAGACAGGGAGACTGAACATTTGAGCCTCACCCCTGGGCAACTTAGTGACCTAGTGAGACCTTGTCTCAAAATGAAAAACAAGATGAATGTTGAGGACATGGCTCAACATCAGATTCTGGGTTTAATCTCCAGTAATGGAAAACACCACAAATAAATTTTTTAAAAATCCTATTGCAAGCTACTTAGCAGATGCTCAATACAGGTTATAGGTCAGCATAATCGGCAGGTTATGGAGAGGTAATGAGCAAAGGCATTATCCACATTGGTTTGAATCCAAGTAATATTGGGCAAATTAATTTCTCTAAGCCTGACTTTCCTCAGCTATAGTTTAGGAATAATAATAGTTCCCATACCATAGGGCTGTTGTTGTGATTGAGTGAGATTACATAGAAAATGCTTAAGGCAGTACCTGCCTCAGAAGTTCAGACATTATGTGCTGTCACTGTAATTAGTCATAATAAAGCACGTACAGGTGTGGAATTTATACCTATAATTATAAAATAGCAGCCTGGCTGGCCCCAGGTTGAAAGAAGTTCCTATTTCTCTGGGCTGTAGGTCCAGATGGACAAAGTGGGCTGCATTTAGAGTTGTACTACCACTTCATAGATTCCTTCTTCAATCTGCCGCTCCATGGGCTTTAAGGGAAAGTGTTTTACTCCTAGTGATTATTTATTTGCTCTAATTTTGTTTAAGATCTGGAAAAACTGTTTGGCCACAAGTTTAAGACACTAACAAAAAGGAAGACAGTTTTAGTAAACAATTTAACATTGACCCTATTTGGAATTTACGCCATGTAAGGAGATTGCAGATCAAGTGATGAATCTAAAATTAACAACATGGGGGAGACGGTGATAAGGGAAGTCAAGATTGAAATTCCGGGGGCTGGGGAGATGGCTCAGTGGAATAAGTGCTTCCCTGGCAAGCACAAGGGACTGAGTTCAAGCCCTGGCTCCGCCAAAAAAAAAAGATTGAAATTCCAGGACACCTGCCCTCTGCTTTGTTATCCAGCAGGCTTCCTTTAGGGAAATGGCTGTCTTCCATCTGTACATTTCATCATGGCATGGAAGAGATGGTAGAAAATCTGTTGTGCATTCAGGTTCTCAGGAGACAATGAGGGTTACAAGTTCTTTCACAAACTGAACATCCTTCCCAAGGCAACCTCTTCCTTTCCTCTTGTAGCCTGAAAGAGTTTCAGTGCCTCTTCATCCACTTTGGGAGCAGAGTGACAGCGATGGATAGGAAGCCAGTAGTGTCTCCTACAGGAGACAGAAGTCCAGTACTGTGCCCTGTGTATCCATTTGTAATACTTCAGAGTTAAAGTTTAGGGATAAGGTAACTAAATTGTTTTACACTAAGTGTTTCTTCAGGCACTTCAAGTGGTCCATGGAATCTTTGGAAGCTAGGGTTCAGTTGTTTCCACCACACCCTTCTCCACTCTCCTCTGTTACTCACAGGCTTGGCGTTGTTGTGGAGAGATGATGTGGCTCTTGACTCAGTGCAAGAGGCTCATGTCCTTGCTGCCTCCTTAATGCTGCAGAAGGGCTTATTTTACTGTCTCAGAACTGTCTTTGCCCTTCAGGGAGAGTCATAATACTTTGTTTTTAAAATTAATTTTGTTGATACATTTATATATACATAATAATAACAAATCATAGTACTTTAATAGTTATTCATTTTTTAAAAAGAAAGATGATGAGAAAAGTAATAGCATCTATTTAGTTGTCAGAGGGACCTTTTATTTTCAGTTGACATGTCTTCATGTCATAATGTTTTTAAAATACTTTGTAATTTGTTAGGAGGGCTTGTGCTACTAAGCTTGATAATGTGAAAGTATGATACATTTAAAAAATTATATATATATATATATATATATATATATATATGTATAGAATCTTGCAGTCTTGCTATGCAGCTTGGACTTGTAGTGATCATCCTGTCTAGGACTATAGATGTGCACTACCACACCCAGTTTCAGTGGCTGGGGGTTGAACCAGGGCCCTTGAGCTTCCAGGGGTGCTTAGATTGCTGAGCTGTCTCCCTAGCCCGATACTTCATTTATTTATTACATTTTTCATTTATGTATTTGGTTCAGGGTCTCACTGCACAGCTTGGACTCATAGTGATCCTCCTGTTTTCAGCCTCCCAGCTCTGGGATTACAGACGTGCACCTCCATGCCCTGAGTTGCTGGCTGACTCAGTGCCCTGGGGGCAGGGGCTGGCGCAGCGGGCAGGACTGGGGATCAAACTCTGGTCCCTGCGCTTGCCAAAGCGGGTGCATAGTCTGCTGAACTATCTCCCTGGCCCTTCCAATACTTTAATACTAATCTAAGCATCTATCTTTTTCTGTCACATCACTTCAGTCTTCCCATGATTTCTCAGCACAGGCAAAAAAAGGAGTGTGTCAGTTGAGGGGCAGGTAGGATTTAGTCTTTCCTGCAAATGCATTTGCTTTGTCTTCTTGATTTAGTTACATAGGAAGTGGGAGCAGGAGGAAGGAACTTTCAGGGTGAGCTTCAGGTAGTGCAGCTTGGTGATTCACACGCATGCACATACCCAGGGAAGCCATCACAGCTGCACAGTTCTCCCTTCTGCAGGGTGCGTGAATGGTCCAGAGAAAACTCAAGTAGGTTTGAGGTGTCCCTTGGTGCAATCAGAACAAAAAAAATCCTGTATCTGTCTCATTGATATTTGTACTTCGATAAAATAAAAAATAAATTAAAAAAAATCCTGTATGCTGCAATATTACATTGAAACCACAGAAGTCTCTTATAAGTGTCAGATAGGCTTATTTTGTTTGTGCAACCATGTCTACCCCAGAGAAAAGGTAGAGTGACTCAACTATGGAATTCATGGCTGAACTTCCTACCTGAAGTAGTACTTTATTTTTATAAAAAAAAGTATGGAGAAGGGTCATAATATTAGATTGTCTTTTAAAAAATATGCTATAGGACCATCCTGATAGATCAGCAAACTACAGCACCTGCTTAGGCAGAGCACAAGGGCCAGGATTTGATCCCCAGCATGGCGTGCTGGCCCCACCCATGGGACACACTGAGATTGTGATTGAGACTGGGTGTGAGGCCCAGATCTGCAATCCCAGCATGTTGGGAAGCTGAAAACAGGAGAATCATGACGAGTCCAGTCTATGTCGTAAGACCCTCTAGACCCTGTCCAAAATTTAAAAAACAAAAACAAAAACAAAAAACATGCTGTAGTTTATAGACATTTCTCCAAAGAAAGGACACAAATAGCCCAAAACACATGGAAAGATCTTAGTAGGGGAACACTAATCCAAACTACAGTGTCCACTTTATACTTGCTAGGGGACTATAATAAAAATGACAGATAGTAACAAGCATTGTCAAAAATTAGAACAATTGACAGTACTGGTGGGAATGTAAAATAATTGTTTGGGAAAGAATCACACAAAATACATGGCCATAAAAACTTGTCCACAACAGTCCAGTGCCTGAAACTGAAAACAACCCAAGTGTCTATCGACTGATCAATGGGAAAAATAATGCTATGTCTGCATAATGGCACCTTATTTGGCCATTAAAAAGGAATCAAGTTCTGATATATGACACCACACAAATGAACCCTAAAAACATGCTAATGAAGGAAGCTTTACACAAATCAAGCTGTGCTGAACAATTCTCTTTATACGGAATCACCACAACAGGCAGCTCTATAGGGACCAAAAGTTCATGGGCCATTTCTAGGGGCACATTTCTAGGAAAAATGGAAATGGCTACTACTAATAATACGAGGTTTCTTTTAGAGCTTGATATCAATGTTCAGGATCACATATTGTGGCAAGTATGCCACAATTTGAGAATATGCTGAAAATGCTGAATTGTGCAATTGAAAATGATGATGCTATAGTAAGTGAATTATATCTTAAAATGCTGTTTTTGAAAAAGCCCGTGCTATGGTACTCTTTAAAAGTAATTGTACAGAGGCTGGGAGTGTAGCTGAGTAGTAGCAAGTGCTTGTCTAGTGCAGTGGAGGTTCTAGGTTCAACACCCCCGCCCCACAACACACACATACACACACACACGCACACACACACACACACACACACACACACACACACACACAAAGTCAGGGTGCAAGGCCAGCGATCTCGTTGCTTTTTCTTTTCTGATGTATTTAGTACAGGGTCTTACTACACGGATCACACTCGTGATGATCCTCCTGTTTTCAGCCTCCCAAGCACTAGGATCACAGGTGTGCGCCATCATGCCCAGTCTCAGTCACTGTCTCAATGCACCCCAGGAGCGTAGCCGGCAAGGCATGCTAAGGATCGAACCTTGGGCCCTGTGCCTGCCTAACTAGATGCTGTAGTTCACTGGGCTGTCTGGCCAGCCCCAGCAATCTAGCTAACAGTGACAGTGGAGATTTTGGTGCTTGGGCTTGAAGCCAGGGCTTTGTGAAAGATGAGCCAGCCCTCTAGCCCTGAGCTAAATCTTAAAATGTAGTCGTCTTCTTTCTT
The DNA here is from genome assembly GCA_004027165.1 of Ctenomys sociabilis. Taxonomy (NCBI): domain Eukaryota; kingdom Metazoa; phylum Chordata; class Mammalia; order Rodentia; family Ctenomyidae; genus Ctenomys; species Ctenomys sociabilis. The sequence continues at coordinate 67,553 of PVKA01000174.1, forward strand.
CCATGCACCTATCTGGCTTTTTTTTTTTTTAAAGAAATTCTTGCTGTGTTTGCATTCCAAACCTGAGGGCTCTTTCCACAAGAACTACAGACTTAGTGGGCAGGGCAAAGAGAAATTTTCAAGATGAGACCCTAATGCTTGGCTTCTAATAGTGTAAAATGCCTAGTTTAGAAATTTTGTCAGCCTGTTTGTGTCAGTCAGGTGTTTTACAGTCTTATAAGGAAAAAAAGAAAAAAAGGATATCTAAGATTTGGAGAGTCTCAAGAAATCAGCTTTTCTGACCTTATTCTGTACCCTAAGTGGAGTGTGGAAAGGGTGGATATGGATAGCTGAGGTGTGGTTACCAGGGCTGGCAAATAAAAATACAGATAACCAGTTAAAAGTTGCATTTCAGATAAACACCGAATGATTTTCTTGCAATATTTATGACATACTAAAAAGCTATTCATTATTTATCTGACATTCAAATTTAGCTGTTGTCCTGTGTTTTATCTGGCAACTCAGAGGGTTTTTTTTGTATCCAGTTAACCCTGGGCTGGGTTTCAGGAGGCCTGCGTACTTGTCACGTGGCTCTCCCACTCTCCCACTGGTCACCATCCATGACTAACCTACTCAGGCCTAAGTTTGCAACTTGAAAGTGAGGGAGTTGTGATCTCCTAACCTTTAAGCTCCCTGATTCTTTGATAATACAACTGCTAGATATAATATCCTAATTTAATTGGAAACAGAAAATGGCAATATGAGCATTGCCTCTTCAGCAAATCCAAGTAAATATCAAGGCAGGGCAGTTGAAATAAATGAGAGAAACCAAACTTTATGCTGTTGGCTTTGGCTTAAAAACAAATCAAAACTTAATCCTAATGAAAAATGTAAATGAATACCCAGAACATGCTTTGTATTTAAACTTCAGTTTTGCATTTCCAAGAATGGGGGCAGGGTGGGTAAAGAAGCTGTGCTTGCCAAAATCTAGTTTATTCCTCTTATACTAAAGACAAAAAAAAAAAAATCCAAATATTTGGGCCTCTGCCACCAAACCACAGGCAGTTCTCTGGTCTGCATTGTAGCTTGGATGACTGACAAGGTTCAGTGAAAAACAAGTGCTATTTGTTTTCCTGTGCCTAGTATTTAACTGGAAATCAGAAGGCTAAATTTCCAATCAGTTGTTAAACAGCCCCAGATGTGAGTGCAGTGCTGTGCTCTGCGGGGGTGTGCACGGCCTGTCTCACGGCGCATGTCCAACCATTACCTTTTCCGATGCCAGACAGTGTGTAACTGAGGGTTGCACCATCCCCAAATGTCCTAGTAACTCAAACATTCAGCTTTGCTTGTGGAGGGGAGAACTTTAAAAACTTCTGTTTTCTATTGTGTTGTGTTTAAAAATCTGGAAACACTTTGTTTCTCTTCTAATTTCTTCCTTTCCCTTCTTTGGCGGCCTTCCGTGTGCGCCCCCCACTCCAGGTTTAGAACACCACAAGATTAGCATACCTTGTATGATGTTTTATGCATCTTCTTGTTCATTCATGTGACATCCAGTGTTGGGGGCCTGCATAATTCTGGGAACTGAGTTAGTTGTGGAGGATAACAGGGGAAATGGGGTGAGCTGCCTGCCCATGGAGAACTTTCCTTTATGTGGGAAAACTGGCTAGGAAGTTAGGGCCTAAAGTTTAGCGTGCTAAGCACTACTATTGGACCCTGGAAATTGGAGAAAGGGAAAACTCTTTTGCAAATGCACTGAGCATTGCTTCTGGGGCACAGCAAGTGGCAGATGGGTCAGGGCTCAGAGCCCAGAGGCAGCTTCCTGCTCACCCAGAAGGGTCGCTCTGTACACGGAGAAACCTGGATGCACCATTTTAGGGTTTCCACTGAGGTCTTTCCCCAAATAAATTCTCTCTTGGAGGCAGATTAAATAACTAAATGTTTTAAGATTGGTAGTTCTTCTTTTAAACATCTCTGGTGGAATGACTCATTGTGTCCTGTGGGATAGCCAAGTGGTTGTGTACTAGGCATTTCTATCCTGGAGGCTGCTTATCTTTTGGTTTTGTGGCTTGTCCTTAAGAGCCTTAATTATATAGAGCTTGAACCTCTCATGAGCTTGGGTCAGTCAACTACCATATTTCCTAGGAATGAGTTTCTAGACCCTTTGCTGTGAGGAAACACTTCCTAAGTGACATTGTGACAATTAGAACATTAGAATCCAGTTTCATCTGGTAAAGATGGTACAGAAAGGTTTTTTGAATGACTCCTTAGGATGTAGGCTAGTTGCTGGGCTAAGGCTGGTGAAGGTTGCCAGTGACTAAATGGCCCTAGGACACTTGTGAGTTTCACACTTCCTATTCAGGAAAACCTTTGTGAGTTTTCCTGAATAAGACATCCTGTCCTGGAGGATTCAAGTAAGTGTAGACTTTTCCTGGCTCTGGCTGGATGTGTTGTGTCATGTCTGTATGCAGGCATGGCCCCAGCTCTGTGAAGGCTTTGCTTTCATTCAACAAATTGAGGTTAAATAAACTCATTTTCGTTGAAGAGCGAAGGTTGGTGTTTCTTTGTGTAGAGTCCCATGACGTCCTTTAAGGCTTTGTTGTCTAGGGCTGATCTGGTAATCTGATGCATCTGCCCTTTCCAGGTAGTGGGCAGTTGTATCAAATGTTAGTCTCTAGTGCTGTAGCTGACATGGACGACAGCCTCCAGAGAGCAGTTTGGTAGAAAAAGCAAGTGTTTTGTTAAGGGAGGTTGCAAAATGTTTTATTTTCATGTAGTAGGAGGGGAGGAAATGTCTCTCCCAGGAGGCTCTGGGAGTCTGATGTGAATACTCTTGGCTGGGCCTTAGTCCTCTTGTCAATTGCAGATGGTGATGCCCTTCCTCAGGGTTCACCCAGGTGGCCCTCACAGCCCACTTCAGAAAACAAGACAGCCCAGCTCTTTTCTGGGTACAGGTTGTTATGTTTATTTGAAACAACCTGGGTTTTGTGCCTCAAGTTCCTGTCATCTGACTTTCTGTCTTGGAAGCTACTTCTAATTTCTATAAGGAATAAAGGGGTCCTGTTAGTCTCTATTTTTATGTCCTGGGTAGAATTTGTATCTCAGAATCTGTTTTTGTCCTTCGTTCCTAGGACAATATCTATAGATGGCCAGATACTTTTGTTGCAAATGTGGGCTTTTTATTCCTCTGTGTCAGGGAGTCATTATTGGTCTGGCTCTCCCTTGTCCCATTGGGGTGGTGAGTGACAGTGTGATACGTGGATGTGCTGTGTGCCTGAAAGCCAGGTCCTTATCCATGTACCTCCTATGGCAAAAGTCCTCAGTGGTCATGCCTATATGACCTCTAGCCTTCCATCTTTTTTTTTTTTTAATATATCAGTTGTTTAATTAGGTTCTTAGTAAGAAATTTAGAACACTAATTTATGAGGATAAATTCCATCTGTCAGAGCAAAAATAGATATTAGGTATCCCTGGAGCTGAGGAACAGCTTTGATTTTTGCTAAAATCTGTGAGTCCACCACTTTCTGATCCACCTTGTGCTGCTCTGAAATCTGGTATCTTTCTCAGTGTCAAAGATCTCACCCTCCTGGTGTCTGGGTTTCCACAGCTTCTTCTTGAAGTAAGCATCAGTGAGGTGTTTGGGGATTTTCACTTTGTTGATACCAATTTTTGTAGAGATGGCAATGACAAATTTCTGGTGTGTTCTTTGTAGAGAAATGCAATTAAGGCTAAGAGGCCCAGTCACAAGTAGCAAGCCACTGCCCAACTGCTTCAGGAGGACCACTCTTACCTCTGTGATGCCCAGTGAGGATGATCACGATGGTGCCGGGTGTGATGGTAGCTCAAAGTTTCCACACATGCTGACTGAAGGGTTTCTTGTTGTGGCTCAAGAGCTTTCGGGACACATCTTTAATAGGGTAGTATCTAAGTATTTTTTGAAGTTTAACCACCCAGATACCTCCATTCTTGTCCCCTCCAACTGGTTTTATGATCATAGCAGAACCTTTTCCTTCTTTCTCTTCTCAGCCTTTGATTTATCAGCTGTATACTTTCTCTTGCACAAAGCCTTTCTGGAATACTTAGAAGATCGGTAGTATCTACCAATTCCTCTAACCAGGACAAGAGTTCGGCTGCAGTACAGGTGCCCCTTCTTGGACTTTTTTGCCTTCACTGTACCCTTTTTACCAGTGCCACTGGCAGAAGCCTTTTTGCTTCAGGTTTCTTTTCTTTAGTGTCTGGCTTCTCAGTTTTTTTGCCTGCCATCTTGCAAGATGGGAAACAGAGCTAGCCTTCCATCTTTATTGTGGAAAATCTTCCATACCTTCCATGTGTCAAGCTGCAGGCTGATGTTCAGAGCTACTGTTTAGTGCTGACCCTGATCCAACCTTTGAAAATAGGATTCATCTGTCCTTTTCTAGGAGTTGGGACAAGAAAGCTATGGTCCTGCCCCAGTGAATAATCATGGCCTGTCCATCTCAAGATCTGTCTGATAACTCTCATGACCTGTTGTAAGGACACATAGTCTTCTATATATTTATGACACATTTTTTATTATATATTTATTTTGTACCAGGGATCAAATTCAGTACCTTGTGCTTGCCAGACGGCACTTATGCCACTGAACTATCTCCCTGGCTTACTATTTAGTAGTATGTGCTGTGTGCTAGGCATTCTTCTAAACACATATATTATTTTATTTAATCTTTATAACAAGTCTTTGAAATAGATATTACTATTTTTACCTCCATTTTAGAATGGAGACACTAGGATAAAGAGGTTAGCACATGCATGGTCTCACAGCTAGTAGGTGGTAACTGTACCCCAAGTAAGCCCTTGAAATAGTGCCTGGCACATAGTAAGTGCTCAATAAATGTTAGCAACAGTAGTATATTGTCTAGAATGGTAAATGGTGACTTCGTTGGTGACAGTCACACTGACTGTGATGTGATCTGTAACTCTGGTCTCCAGCATGGAAATACTAATAACCATCCCAAGAATATGCTTTATAGTCTGAACCCTTAGAACCAAATGGGGGAATAAGACCAGAAGGGCAAAGGTATTGCTTCAGTGCAGCTTCTTGTAAATGGCTCATTTCAGTACTGGGATTTAGGTTGTATCACTGTTCCAGTTGGATTAGGGTTTTAGTTATGTCTTTGTCCCTTTCCCAAGAATGTATTCCCTGTGGCTCCTAGTTGCACTAACTCTGGCTGAGCTCCACCAGGCTACCTGCTTATTATCGTTCATTTCAGTGTTCTTGACTTTGGCAGGAAATCACCGTGGTCGTCTTCAGTGACTGTTAAATGTAGACTGCAAAATGGGAGTGAGGATAAGAACATGGCCTCATAAGAGGACTCTGCCTTTGCTTGAGGCCTTATTTTAAGAAGATGCACAAGGGCACCCAGCAGTTGCTATGAGCTGAGGACCCTATTTCTATTTCTGCCTCCTAAGAAAATAGCCTTTAGGCCAGTGGTGGTGAACCTGTGGCCTGCGTGTTGCAGTGGGCTGTTTGTAGCCTAGAAAGCTCTAAAGGATTCACCATCACTGGTTTAGGCCCTCTTTTCCTAAACCATTCCTGGGTCTGTATTTGCTCAGTGATCTGATACAACTGTTTCTCTTGGAGCTTGTACCAGATATTTACAAGAATTGCATCACCAAGGGTTTATCTAGAGAAGAGAGCCAGTAGGTTCCCCTATATATTAAGCTCTTTGCTGACCTGAGAGTATGATTGTGCCCCAGAGAGAGAGATGTCCTTTCCAGGCACATTCAGAGTCCTGCCTCCCTATGGGAAGAATATATGTCTGGAATCCAAATATGGCTTGAATTTGCACTCATCCCTTGCTTTATAACCTGGCACTTTCAGAGATCCTTTCTTTGTCAAACATAAAGATTTAGAATGTATGTAACACACACTTAGTAGGTGTTCAGGTTGAGGCTTTTAGGACCATGTTCTCTTAGTGTTCTATTAGCATGGGGCTGAGGGAGCCTCCTCTGTGTCTCACAGTGATTTCTGAGTTTGACTGCTCCCTGATGATGAGAATTGGAAGGCTATAATGAGAAATGAGGCCCTTTCTCTTATTAATGTTGTTATCTACCACCTCTGGGTCTTGTAGGGATCCTTTACTTTTCTCAATTTCCTTGTCTGTAAAAAGGAGCTGACATCAAGGAATAACAGTATGAAGATCCCATTTGGAGTCAAGTGCTTCTGAGATTGACTTGGTGCTCTTGAGCCTGATTTGATAGAGTGAAATAAAGTAAAATAAAAGAGTCCTTCCTAGTGAGAGTTTCCCCAGAAGCACACTTGGAAGGCAAAAATAGATTAAGGAATGTGGCAAGAAAGAGTAATAATGCCAATATTTTATTTTATTTTACTCTTTTCCTGGAAAACATTCTTTAGATGGAAAATGCACTCTGAAATTTGGGGCAAGCTCTTCTAAACATGCTGACATTGGAAAATGTGGAAGGGGTAAATTTAGGAGTCCGGGGAGATTATATTTTAAGGCTGAGGAGGATCCCTGTGTGGCCTGGGGCTCTACATTGGAAAACTATTACAAGGCAGCTCATGCTTCATTAATTTGGCAATCTGTGGGGACTGAGTTCATTTTTCGGATGGAGTGAGATCTTCTGCTTCTCTTTGTGTGTGGACTTACGCACGCTGTCATTCTTGTCATGTTTCCATGGGAGATGAGAGCATTGCTTGGGTGCTGGCTCCCGCTCAGGTTTCTACAGGCCCATGCTCAGTGGGCAGTCTCTCAGAACTTCCCTGTGGACGTTTGTGGACATGCCAAACAGTAAACACCTGGCAGTCTCAATCTCTTAGTTCCCCACTTTTTTTCAGAAAAAAAAAAAAAACATCGGATGACCATCATAAATGTTTTGGAGAAAATCCATAGTCAAGTATGTTTTTAATCAAAGAAAATTCTATTTTTCAGTGCAAAAAAAAAATCCCAAGAATTTAAAATTGGTTGCATGGATTTGTGTTTCCTGAATGCATGATTGGCAGATGCTGTAGTCATATAGTTCATGAATATGTAGCTTTGCAAGTTATGAATATAGATTCATAAGCATAGAAATTATTTCTTTAAGGAAAATTTAAAAAAACATTAAGTCATAATATATGTTAATAGAAAACATGTTTTGGATCACATTTTATATCACAGAGTTCTGGAGGAAAAAGCGTGTGCAGTCTTCCCCGGGTTGGGTAGGGAGAACATGTGATTTTCCTCTTTCAGTTATAGGGTTCAATCCTCATTTGGAAAGTAAATATTTCAGTATGGTTTCATTGAGTTTATTTTTGCTGGACTTCGTATGCACAAAATACATCAAAACATAATCTCCCTAATACCTTTCTGTGTGGGAGCTGTTAGGAGTGCTAGGGCCAATCTGTAGATCCTACTTAAATAAAAACCCAGACTCTAGAGAAATGCTTATTCTCATTTCCCATATGTCTTTTCCTACTGGAATTGAGCTAATGAGTTCTTGGCATGGCAGGTGTTTCTGAAATATCATTATATTTTCCCTTGTTTTATTTGTTTTTCTCTACTTGCAACCCTGAAAAGAGATTCTTAAAATATAGGAGTCAGATAAAGTGAAGAATAGTACAAGTTGGGTATTGGGCAGGATGGAAGAGAGAAAAAGGGCTGATTCTCATTGTGCAAATGTCAAATTTCCAGCAAGGCCAGAGTCCTAGAAATGTGTGAAGTTGGTTGTGTGCATTAGAATTGAAGCTGCCCCAAGGGTCTATAATGTGAATAGCAGGCATTCACCCAACCGATAACACAAGCTCCAAATGGACCACAGCTGAGTTGTGTGTGTGTGTGTGTGTGTGTGTGTGTGTGTGTGTGTATGTAACAACTTTTCCTCTGAGATCTCAGCAGGCTTTTACCACCTGGGAGCTGTGGTTTCTTCTCTTTCACAAGACCCACTTCTATCATTTTAAATGTGGAGGAAGATGACTCCATCCAGGACTTGGCTTTTCTGTCTCCCTCTTTTCTTTTTCCACCACTTCAGGGGAGGAAATGCTTACTTGTTCTCCAAATAATCTTATTCAAACTTTGAAAAGAGTTTTTGGATTTTAAATAATGTTCATATTCATGGCATAGGACACTGTTCTTCAAGTGTGTATGGGTGGTTGGTAGAGGATTATGCCACAGTTTCTTGGATTCTAGCTTCCTACCCCCACTATCCTGAAACCTGCCTTTGAATGTACTTCTGTCTCTGACACACTGGTGTGAAGCTCACACTTGGGGAAGTAAAGAGCTTGAGATACCTTCTTGACACTGATTTATGTTGAAGGGCAGGTGAATAGATGGACATTATCAGTTTATAACATGTTCTTTTCTCAGCGTCATATTGGAGGAGGACCTAGAGTATTGCTGTCTGATAGCCACATATTTTATGTCATGTTAAGACTTATACTAGTGACTTTAAAAAGAGAAGTGCCCAGTGTGGGAGCCCGCGCCAGCAGTTCTAGCTATTTGGGAAGCTGCAGCAGGAAGGTCACCTGAGCCTCCAGGTGCAAGACCAATGTGATGAGACCACAGCTCAAAACATGTCATCATATAATCAGTCAATGAGACCATAATAAGATATTTGACTTTTTTTTCTTATCTTGTCTTCAACTCTGGCACTTTACATCTATAACATAGGTCAGTTTAGCAGCATATCAACTGCTTAGTGTAACCAGTGACAACTGTATCAGACAGGATAGCTAGGGGGCAGAGATGGCTTTCTTGAAACCCCTGGCAGATGCATGATTGATCTTGGTACTTGTTTCCATTTTGCACTACTCCTTAATGTGACCTCAGAACTCTACTCAGTGTAAAACTCTAGGTGGGTACTGCCAACTAATTGGCCTTCCTAGTTCATTCTATCAAATATTAAGTATCTTTTTTGTAGCCAGCACAGTTCCACGTTCTTGGGATAATCCAAGCATGAAGCAGACATTCATTCTAGCCTCTGATGGAGCTTCTGTTCTGGTGGCAGGGGATGATCGCAAGCATAATAAGTAAGTGTATTTGAGTAATCTTGGAAAATGAGAGGTGGAAGTGAGGAGGAGACCTAACGCTCCCTGTGATCTAGCACGGCCGGAACTGGCACCAGGATGGTTCCCTGGGAGTGTTGGTTTTCAGGTGAGGGTCAAGGAGGTGGGTGGGTGAGTGCAGACCCTACAGAGTGGCACTTGCCACAGTGGAGCACCTCTCTTCTCCCCACCAAGACTCAACCAACTTGGGGGAGGCCTAGAGAGCCTGATGCAGCTGCCAGGCCCTCTCAGTCAGCTGATGGGCTGAGATAAGTGCTAGCATGAAGCAGCTCAGTTCCTGGAAAATGGGGACCCATCAGTGAGGAACTGTGCTTTTTCCTCAGGCTCCTGAGATCAATCTTGAGGCTTCTGTGGGTCTGCTCAAATGTGGAGTTAAATCATAAGCACAGGTGTAGAAACAAAAGGGCTGCTTGCCTCTGTTAGTTTTTTTTTCATCACTTTTGGACAAAGTTGTTGAATGGGATCCAGAAAAAATAGTAAACTTGGCTCTCATGGCCTACCCGTAAGTTCTTGTAATAAAACTTCCAGCGCTGGCAGATAGAGTAATATTCTGCTCTTTAAAAAAAAAAAAAAAAAAAAAGGGGCATAACCAGAATTTAAAATATAAATGTTTATGGTTCAAGTAGGGAAGATTCAGTGAGAAGCGGGCTCAGGTGCACCCCACTATCATGGGGTGATTTTGGTAGTAAAGTACTTTGTGGTTGCCCCTTCCTCAGACCTTTGCTAGCAGTTGGGATCTCTGGAGCTTAGGGCTCCATTCATTCCCACAGGAAGACATTTGTCATGTTAGAGAATGTCAGAGGATTGGGTTTTAATTAGCAAGCTGGAGGAAAGTTCAGTGGACTGTGGGGGGAGACACGAAACTACTGCATATACTTTAATAGTTAGTTTTTAGCTAGAGTTATTAGGTGAAAAATCAAATCATTAGTTTGAAAGCCAGGCCAAAAGCTCATTTCCTGGGCAGTGAAGGAAGTGAAGAGTTCGGGTAAATGGAATGGAGAAATTATTAGCGTATCATTTCCTGTAAAAGTCAACCTTGAGCTTTCATTCAACAAGTGATTATTGGGTCCCCGTTTGATGCCAGGCACTGTGCCAGGCCAAGAGATTCTGAAGGGACAGGGTGTTTCTTTGGCCCTCAGGTGGTGTCTTTTTGGAAGGTATGCTGAAAGCGCAGAAATTCATTTGAGACATCTCAAATGAATTTGGATGGACTGCAGGCATATATAGGACATGAGAACAGCTCCATCCTGAGGAGAACAGGGAACCCACATTGCTTCATAGAGAAGGAGATGCTTGTGGGAAAATAAGGAGCGGTCTGCCAGGTGAGCAAGTGGGGCAGCGTGGTCCAGCCTGGCGAGTGGGATGTAAAAAGATCTAGGAGCATGCAGCAGTGCAGTGCGTTCCACAGCTGTGATTGGTTCCATATGGTTCATGCCAGGTACATGGGAAAGTGGTGTGCAAAGGGGTGGGCAGAGACCCCTCTGGCCAGGTGCCCTGTTCAGATACTGAGCTGTTCTCCTGCATCATCCCATGTTTATGTTAGGGAAAGACTGCCCGGCTGACAGTGTGGAAAGGGAGACCAGGAACAGGGTTAGTTACTGTAACCAATCGGTTGAGAAAGAAGAGCCAGAAATGGTGTAGTAGTGTGGCAAGGACCCAACAACACGGTAGAGGATGGGAGATAAAATAAATAGCACTGGGAAGTTGCTGCCATTTTGTCCTCATATAAAATCTGTGTTCTTAACCTTTTGTTTTTGAAATAATTCTACACTCATTGTGACATCAAAAAAAATATATTTAGTCTCTCTCCCCATTTCCCAGTACACAGATCTTAAATAATAAATGTGTTTTTTTTTTTTTACTGTGCTAAGATGAATGGTACCTGGGAGTTTCTGAGTGCTGTTATAGTGGGGGGTGGTTGCCAGGTGAACCAACTATGTGATTTAGAGACTGAAAACTTCAGGATGTCACCCACTCCTGGGGGGATGCAGCAAGAGATGGACTTAATTACCAGTGGCCGATGGTCTAACTTCCTCCTGCTCACTGAAAGAAGTCTTCATAAAAATCCTAGATGTGTGTGTGTGTGTGTGTGTGTGTGTGTGTGTGTGTAAAGCTCCTGGGTGTGAACCTGGGAGGTGCTCAATACCTTGTCACTTGCATCTCTTCCACTTTGCTATCCTGAGATGTTTCCTTTATAATAAACATATAAATATAAGCAAATTGTTTTTCTCAGTTCTGTGACCCATGCTAGCAAATAAATAAGCCTGAAGAGGATGGCAGGGACCTGTGATTTATGCCCTTGAGAAGCACAGGTGACAAGCTAAACTGGCCATTGTCATGACATATCCGTGTCAGCAGTCTTGCTACCCTGAACCCAGGATGTGATGCTATATCTAGGGAGACAGTATCAGAGTTAAATGGAATCATGTCACAATAGTTAGCATCCCGTACGGTGAAGTATGCTTGGCGAAGTCTTCTGTAAGGGTTCAACACATGACTGCCAGGACTAGGAATGGGAAATCTTGTGTTAGACATGAAACAGTTGAGAGTAGGGGGAAGTACAGAGAAAAGCAGGTTTTGTGTTCTCCTCCCTACTCATGAAATTATGCCCCCTCTGTTTCTTACGTATTTGGCTAATCTCTTTATACCTAATGCTTTTTCCTCAAACTTTAACCCAAGCAAGACTTGAATAAGGGTGCCACATTGTGGAGATGGAAGCTAAGTCTGGGGCTTTGACTGGAGAATGGAGGGATAATACGGACACGATAGGTCTGTTTCAGCAGGACTCTTAGCAGATTCTAGCATGTTGCTATTAGACAAATGTCCTTCTCTGGGGTCACTTCATGGCCAGCTAACATTCTGAGACCTTGTAGAAGCATGGCTATCCTGTGTGATACAGATTTCATCCTTCGTTCAGTTCCTCAGAGACTGAGGTGCAAAATAAGGATTTTACATGGTCTCTATAGACTTGAAATAGAGGCGTGATGAGTAATCATAAAGACTTTGTATTTATACTGAAAAACTTAGCCAGTGATCCAGTTCCAGCTGAAGGCTGGCAAGCTGCTCTAGAACTGGGAGGAATTGGATGAGCTCACCCCTAGGGAAAGCAATCCCCTTTAATCAGTCTACTGATTTAAATGTTAATCTCATCTAAAAACATCCTCAAAAAGCAACAATGCCCAGGATAGTGTTTGCTCAACACTATCTGAGCAATATCTGAGCAACCCAAGGGTCAGTTAAATTGGTGCTTAAAATCAACCATCACAATGTGTTTATTAGACTGTGTAGTGTCCCAACACTATGTCTTGCACACTGTGCTGCTGCAGATCAGACTGTAAGGTATCTAGGGAGGAGGTGGAAAAGTTGAGAATGTTGCCCTAAAGAGTGAGCACATGATATAGGCCCAATGACACCTTCAGCTATCTGGAGAATTGTCTCATAGGAGAAAGAGAAAGGAATTCTTTGGTCTGGTAAGCATGATTCAGACTAGTGAGTAGAAGGTGAATCTTATGACTGGAAAGAAGTCTGTCTTGGGATCTTAAAAGGTCTTCTATGTGTGAGCGTTCGACAGATGCCTGCTGCCACCAGGAATCAGAAGTCACGTGTCCTGATCCTGTTCCGGTGCTGTGCGGCCTTGAATAGGCCATCCACCTCTCAGATTTCTTCCTTTCTAGTGCAGAAATTATAGTAGTCTGCCTCACAGGCCCCGAGGACCAAGTGGAAATAATGTCTGAATAATACCTTCTAAAACTCTGTGGAGTGGAGTGGGGGAGACCTTGGCAGGGAGAGCTGAGTGCTGACTCACCCCTTACCCAAGCAGGAAATTTCCACTGACCTGAAGTCAGGGACACCTCACTGCCTGCCGCTGGCAGCTTCATATTCTTATTGAAATAGGCCCGAGGAGTAGTGGTAATTCTGTTTTCAAATTCCTCATCTCTGAGTATACGAAACTTAGTAGTGCTGGCCAGAAGAAGACTCACTCTGCAGAGTTAATGGTTCATGAAAGGACGAGCCAGCCAGAGTTGAGCAGTTGTTCCTTCTTAGCCAGTCAGCCTCATCATGCTATCGCAGGCATATTCTAGAGTTGTTTCTGATTTATTGTCTTGTTTACCCTGTCTACTTTCTTGCCTTAAGAGTGTACCAGTATTATATATTCCTTGTTTTACTCTGAAAAGAAAAAGTGCTCTTTGTATAATGTACTTAAAACCCAGATTTGCATTTTATGGCTGCACCATGAAAGAGGACACCAGCACCGGAGACCCTTGCCAACGAGCCAGCGCTGTCCTGCAGGGGCACAGAGTCCTCTGCCCCGCCGTGGGTGTTTTTCCTCTTTAGTGACAGACTTAATAAAAGTGCCTGTTTAGTACAAATGATTTTCAGGGAAAAGATGATTTTATAGCCAGGCTAAGGTTAGAAGAGCAGGTGAACATTGTCCGAGGCCCAGTGCTGGTGAACAGCTGCACTTCAGAGGAGTTACACATAGGTGGGCACGGTTGGTCTTATGCGGGGAGATGGTTTGCTGGGTTTTTCAAGGGCAGGTGACATCAAAGCTAAGCCTTCCATCCTGGGTTTACTTATAACTGACATCACAGCCTCAGGGCAATTTCTTACGACATTAGAAATTGTCATTGCCACATTTCACAGCACTTTGCAGTCCTGAATATATAGTAGTTTTGGAGTAAATTGTAACTATTCTCAAATAGTTTATATATAGCTAGTTCTGAATTACCCAAGTTAATCCAATTCAGAAAGGCTTTCTTCTCCTTTTTAAAGTTCTAACCAGGGGGCTGGGGAGATGGCTCAGTAGAATAAGCACTTCCCTGGCCAGCACAAGGGTCTGAGTTCAATCCCCGGTTCTGTCAAAAATAATAAATAAATAAATAAATAAATAAATAAATAAATAAATAAATAAATAAATAAAATAAAGTTCTAACCAGCCTGATTGCTTTTTGGGCATTCAGTCTTGAAATCCAACAGATGTTTGAGTAATAATAGTTGGTCAATTCAAGGATCATCTCTTCCTACAATGAGCTGCCAAAACACAGAGCAGGATGTCTTCCACTGCATGCTTGGCATTTGGGATAATTCTTGTGTGTGTCTGTGGGGGGGGGGGGATAGCTGCCCTGTGTATTGTAGGATACTAATAACATCTCATTCTTTTTATGATAATCTTAATATTTCTAGACAGACATCACCAAATGTCTTCTGAAGGACAAGAGTACCTTTTGTTTATCCATTTATGCTGAAGATCAAAATTTTTGCATGAAATTCATAACCTAGACACATAGGTGACATAACCTAAAAAATCTTTCTAGGTAACATAACCTCGAAAAATTCAAGGGAAAAGAATTAGAAGAAAACGTCTTTCATCATGTGCCATCGTTCTGGGTTTTCCAAAAAGAGATCACTCGGGGCTGAAGGGTTGAGAACTACTGTTGTAAAGGCAGCTCAAATGCCCTGCACTGGGCCTGGGCTACAGTACTGCCTTTCACATTGTGAATCACTTCATGTGCATTAAAAGAAGCATTCTCAACTAGGGGTGACTTTTGAAATCAGTCGGGAACTTTAAAAAGTCCTGATGCCCAAGCTTCACCCTGAGACTCTAACTGGTCTGGGACGTGCCCTGGGCAGGAGAATATTTAGAAGCTGTTCAGGTGATTTCACCTCTCAGCTATTAGTTTTATCATGGGATCAAATCAGTGAAGCAATTATGGCCAGAATTTTAAGAAATACATGTGAATGTATAATTGAATTAAGTACTGCACTAATTCTTAGCGTAATACCTAGGCAAGTACTGTTTTGTACACATGGTAAGGTTGGGAATGCTGCTGTAAGTGACAGAATCATTAGCAAAATCTCTACCCTCAACTTGTGGTTTCAGTCTGGCTATTTATAACCCCATCAGAAATGACTTGCTTTTGTGAAGAATAAATAATGTGAAATTTAATATGAAACCATTATAGTTGTATTAACGATTAACATTTTGCCCACATTTTGTGTTTTCAACTTGACGTTTTTTTTTCCTGGTGACTTTTTGTTTTGATAATTTTATTGAGAAATAAACAGCAGTGAGACAGTTTCAAAACCAATTAGTAGGATAGTTTCAATAATTAATACATTGCATACTGTTCAACTTGACATTGTTAAGGTCAGTTATTTTGTAAATACTGGTTAATGGCATGTATATTTTCACATGCTGTGAAGTTTGATTATAGTGCAGTCACGAGATGACTTTTCTCTTTTTTATGTGCTGTTTATACACCATGTCAGCACTGCTACAAATACATATAACAGTAATATGGTACTGTGTACATCGTCCCTCAGGTTTTCTTAGGGTCAGCTTAACAGTCTCTTCATTATCTATGGAAATTTGGGGGTCTTGCAAAGTAGGCTGTTATATACATTCATCTCATTGCTATCAAACCATGGTAGGAGGTGGGCAACCTTTTGTCACTCTGTTTCTCTCAGTGCTCAGCAGAACTTGAAAGGACTCTTGCTGGGTCTCTGCTGTGGTAACTGTCAGCAGATGCTGCAGCTGTGGAAGGTCACTCACCCTGATGCTGAAGCCCATTCCAAGCCCGTGAAAACACCCCCAGCTCTTTCCAGTTGATTTACAGTACAACCTTTGGTACCCATGGAGGATTGGTTCTAAGACCATTCATTCTCTAGTACCAAAACCCACAGATGCTCAAGACCTTTATATAAAATGGTGTAGGATTTGTGTATCAACCTACATAGATCTCTCTGTATACTTCAAATTATCTCCTGATTTCTCATAATACCCAGTTCAATGTAAATGCTACATAAATAGTTATACTGTAAATAGGTTATACTATATTGTTCAGGAAATAATGATAGGAAAATAGAAGTCCATACATTTTTAGTATACATATAAAGTTTTCACCAAATGCTTTCAGTCTGCAGTTGATTACACCCGTAGATACAGAACTGGAGGTATGTTAGTACTTAAAAGGTTGGCTTTTAACATAGACATATTAAAAATGACTTATTAGAAAATAGCTGTGATAATTCTGATTACACACAATGCATAATTCAGTCTTCTATTGCAAAGTTCTCTCACAGTTTGAAGGGAATTTTGCCATCATCTGGGAGAAGTAAGCTTGGGATTATTTCTTGAATCAGTTTCTGAAAAAACTGGTTTGCCTGTGTAACAGCAGAAAGGGACATGCTGGCTATTGATGAAGACTCACAAGTGATCTGATAAGTACTTTCTCTGTGCTTCAGCGCTAAATGTCTGGAGCCATGTTAACTATGTATTCTGTTTCCTCTAGGTGTCTGAGGGTTCTGTGGTCCAGTTTTCATCAGGAAACTTCTCCTTGACAGCAAAAACAGAAGAAAGGAACTTCCCACATGGCAATGACCATCTGCTCAGTTGGGCCCAGAAGGAATATGGAGCGGTTACCTCATTCACCGAGCTCAAGATAGCAAGAAACATTTATATTAAAGTGGGGGAAGGTAAATTTTAAATGACTTCAGTTAATAATTGGTTTGTGACAGAGTTTTCTGGAACCAGATGATTAGGAAAAAGAATCACAGGGTTCCAGACTTGTATTGGGCAGGGACAGGAAGGGTCATTTAGGCTTGCTGTGTCTCTTGCCTCCCCTTCTTTATTTTATTTATTTATTTAGTCATTTATTTTCGAATTTTTAGTACAGGGTCTACAGGGTCTCACTACACAGATTGGACTCATCGTGATTCTCCTGTTTCAGTCTCCCAAGCACTGAGATTGCAGGCATGTGCCACCACACCCAGTCTCATTTGCTATCTGATCATGCCCCGGGGTCAGGGCTGACACTGAGGCAGGGGATGGAACCCTGTCCCTGCATCTGCCTAAGGAGGCATTTTAATCTGCTGAGCTCTCTGACTGGCCCTGATCTCTTTAGTTTTCCTTTCTGGGGAGTTTGACCTGGTAATGACAGGTGAGAAATGGGGATTAATGCACTTGACAGAGAATGGGAGCTGTTGTGTAGGATTTAGGTCCTGTGCACAGACATCAGAAGAAGTGGAGGGTGAAAAGTGGACAGTATGGGAAAGACAATGCTGTTGATGCTGTGGCTGCTGGTGGTGATGATACTGATGCTGAAAATGCATCAAGGGGTCAGCAATTAGGTCAACAGATTGGGTTTGAATATGTATTTGAATACATATTTGAAGCTAGTATCAGTATATGGTTGAGACATCATTTAAATATGGGCAGTAACAAAGGAAAGTGTTTAGATGTATTTTAATACGATTGGAGGAATGAACTACATGGCCTTGATAAGACCTTACTTATTTTAGTTCCTTTGCCTTGCAGACAGACTACATAGCCAGTGACCCAATTTAGGATGACGTATTTTTTTATAAAACATTTTTTCATAATTATTTTTAGTTGAGTATATTTGGAACCCCACGTTACTAAGCAATAACTTGTGAATGAGACCCTGTCATAGTCAGGTGACTGTGAGCACACGTTCAGGTCTTCAGGATCCCATGCTCTCCAGTAAATTCTGTAGCAGTTAGCACCTTCTTTGCGTCGCTGAATGCTTGATCCCAGCTCTTTCTTTGATCAAGGCTATTTTAATGTACATATGAAACAGATATAGCAAAGATGGACAGTGACACGCGTGTGCGCTGCTCAGTGAGGTTACATCGGGGCTCGCACATGCATCCTGCCTAACCCCACAGTAATCCCCAGAGGGAGGCCTGATTTCCACCATTTTACGAAGGGCTTAGTTGAGGGTTAACTAAATTTGTTCAAACCCATATTATTACCAAGTGGAAAAGCCAGATTTCAAACCCAAGTTTCCTGACTCTTGAATCTAGCGCTTGTGGCCTGATGGCGAGTGTTGAGTCTAAGCCAAATAAGCATAACCTGAAAATGAAAGCAGGCTACTGGATGGAAAGACCTGTTCAACTGTGATGAGATGAAGAGTTTATGGGACAGATGGGTTCAAAAGATTGTGGTAGTCAGGTTGCAAATTACAAAGGTCAGGCCCCATTGAGACGGAATGAAAACTCTTTTTGATTAAAAGTTCTAATTTTTGGCCAAGGCTCTGCATTTCTGAAATGGAATTGTTGTAGCACAGAAGAATGTTGATTACCTCTTGGATTTGTCAGAATAAGAAGATTTGTTATAGTAACGTTCAGAATATTGGGCTTTGCCTGCGTTGGTGGTATAGTGGTGAGCATAGCTGCCTTCCAGAATATTGGGCTCTGTTTCTTTGGTAGTACATGGATTTCTATGTATCATGGTCACCTATCTTTTTTTTTTTTTCTCTTTACAAGAACCAGGAATTGAACTCAGACCCTTGCACTTGCCAGGCAAGCACTACTGAGCCATCTCCCTGGCCTCAATCACCTGTCTTGTAAGCAGGTGGTTGAATAATATGGGTGGTAGGGAACATATTGGTAGGGAAGTGAATTTAAGAGACCTGGTGTCCAGTCAAGCAAACACTGGTTAACTTTTTGGTAATTCCTTTAGAGCCCTTGAAGTTTGTCTTTAGCCACCAACCAGGTCTAAGTCACTGGGCTGAACCACAGAAAGGAACAGTTGGGGAACTGGCGATTCTTAAGTTTGGTCTGTGGATCACAGGCAGTGTCACTGACTGTTTGCCCTTAGTCAGATTCCACTGACAGCCTCAAGAGCCAGCTTCCCAGATCCTGAGATGTCTCTGCCTCCCTCTTACCCTCCCTCATTCCTCATCCCAGCCAGGATCCTCCTCCCCGTGCTCACACTTCAGTTTTCAAACAGGGGCAGCAGCCATTGCCTGGGAACTTTAGAAATGCCTTTTTAGAAACTCTGGGGTGCGGTCAGCAGTTGATGTTGTCAAGAGCCTCCCAGGTGATTGTGATGCTTATTCACAGTTGACAACTGCTCCAACCTGTCTGGGTAGAGTAGAACAGTTCCCCAATTGGTCTGCTGGTTGCTGACAACCTTAGCAACGTGATTTACCTCTAGAGTTGCAGTATCCACAACAGAAAAGTGAGGCATTTGTGTTACTTCCCAGGCTAATTCCTGCTTGGAGTACATCCTTCTGGGTCTCAAAGTCATTTGTCGGTCTTTCTTCAAATACAAAAAAAAAAAATCCTCTTCCTCCCCACCCCCAGGCTTGTTATGTTTCTCCCTGGGGATTCTCCATTGTGGTTTTCTTTCTACTTGGCACTTGATGTAAGCTTTGATGCAAAGCATGTGGAAAGTCATGGGGGAAAAAAGCGCTACGTACACAACAAAAAGTGATGGTTTTATTGAACTTGATGACAATGGCATCCAAGACCAGAACCCTTAATAATAGAAACTTTTGAACAATTAACTTTTTATACAGGCTTATCAACATGGGCAAACTTTTTGTCATTTGCCCCAAATCTTGTATCATTTGTGAATTCAAGAACCCTATACCTGAATTACATGCTAGTGACAAGTTAGGCATGCTTGTGAACTAGAAATGCGGGCCACAGTCCCAGGAGGGTCCTGGTCTCTTGAATTCTCTGGCCCATGAACATACTTGATTCTCAATTAAATTTCAACCCTGTTGTCTCAGTATCATTTTCCATCCTGTGATCTGGGGGAGGCATCACAGGGCTGCAGCTGTGGGGTGTGCATACCTCATCTGCACATCTGGCAAAACCCTCAGCAGATGTGAAGGAAGGCTACTCTAGCAGCGCCAGTTGGGGCGCCTATTCTCTCTGAGGGGAGTTTTGGAAAAGAAAGCAGAATGCAGAGCCAGTGCTCCTTTGTAGTAAGCCTAGAGGCAGGGCCCATATGTACTGCTCTGGTCTGCTCAATTCCCGGAATGATGCTGGGGATGCCTCAGTGATAGGAGCTATGCTGCTGCTGTGTGTGCTGCAGACTTTAGCACGAGGGAGGTTATACGGGTGGTGTGGGGGCAGTAGGAAGCCAATCTGAAGCATCCTGGGTTGATTCCTTTCCATCAGGTGACACTTTCAGGGGATAGAACCTGAATGTCTCTGGAATCTATTCTTAAAATGAAATCAGCAGAAATATATTTTATAAAAGTACCAGGTCTCTAATGACCTCTTCTGAAAAGCTTGCAACACCTAGAACTTCCTTGGCATTGGTCCCAGCTGTCATGCTGCCAGTGGTTTCTTCAGGTTCTGTTTAAACATTTAACCCACTGGATGGAAATCCCATCAACCACAGTGCTGTGTAAATAGCATGTGCTGTTGGGGAAAGTCTTCAGACTCTGGGTGCCTTCCTTACTTTCCCTACCTCTAGTAGTGCTAAGCAGCCCTCAGCACAGCATTTGTAAAATCACCTTGAAAAATGTAGAGCCATGTAAATAGAGATTTCTGGGTCAAGATTGTGAGAAGGAGTAGAAGTCTGCCCTCGTTGTGTGTCCTGAACATTTACCTTTAATCTTCAAAATATAAAGTGTTATGAGAAATACATATAAGGAAATGATTAATGTTAAGTATGGGGACTAGAAAATTAATTAGGTAACTGCTTCTCTGGTGAACTTAATTTGCAAATACCTGGAAAGAATTATATTTTGGAGTAGGATAGGTAACAGATTCAGGGCTGAGTATGCTAACCATGAGGTATTTGTTAGGATTTTAGGTGAGAGATGTCTTGGTAGACAGCTGGTAAGTCTAAAACTCAGGGAAAGAGTTCTGGTCTAGGTACAAGTGGGAAAGAGCCATGAGGAATGACTGAGATCATCTTGGGAATGTAGGAGACAGGGGTCTGAAAAAGGAGCTAAAGTTCTTAGCCTTGATTTATACTGGGTTAAACTGTGGAACTTATTATGGCTGTCTGTCCCCAACTACTGTGGAGAACAAAAACAGAAAGAATGTCGACCAAAAAAAAAAAAAAAAAAAAAAAAAGCCATTAGAATTGGTCAGTGGGAAGTCACTGGTAACCTTTGGGAAGCATTTCAGAGCAGTAGTTGAGGTCGTATGCTTGTGAATGCTGTCAAGCACTCACTCAGTTTCCCCGTCACCTCTTCCCTTTGAGCCTTATTTATGCAGCTCAGTGTTTGACAGGTCACCCTGTGCTTCCTTACTTTCAGATCAAGTGTTTCCTCCCACATGCAACATAGGGAAGAATTTTCTGTCACTCAATTACCTCGCCGAGTACCTTCAGCCCAAAGCCGCTGAAGGGTGTGTGATGTCCAGCCAGCCCCGGGATAAGGAAGTACACATCATCGAGTTAATCACCCCCAGCTCTAACCCTTACAGGTGAGCACGGATGTGTGTTTCTTCTGAAGTGAGAAGAGATGAAAGTAAAGCTCTTTCCTGATTCATAGGTAGGAAGAGGTGCAGCCCCCCCCTCCACCGGAGGGAAGGACTCCGCAGCTCACAGAACCATGAAGAGGAAGTGAGGCACAGTATGATAGCTTGCTTCCTGCATCTGTCTTTAGATGCCCTGTAGTCTAGGGAGTTCCTAAAGCCTGTTCTAAATTTCTGGGTGTTATAAGAAACAGTGACTCTGCTCCATCCTAATCCCCTCTTGACTGACGTTTATCCATCTTGAGAAAATTACAAAATGTGCTGTATTAACATAATTTTCAGTTTAGTAACATTCTGTTTTGAATAAAGTTCTGTTTATAGTCTTCAGAATGCTTACGTGCACAGAACTGTTTGCTTTAAAGTTCTGTGTGCGAAAGACTGTGTGTGTGTGTGTGTGTGTGTGCGCGCGTGTGTGCGCGTGTGCGTGTGTGTGTGTTGGGGGAGTGGGTGTGTGCGTGTTGGGGGAGTGGGTGTGTGCCTGTGTTGGGGAGAGGCTCGTCCTGATTGATGGCCAAGGAGCCGCTGGTGGACACAACCAACCTCTGTCGTACCTTTTCTCTGCGTCAGTCAGCTTTCTACCTTTGAATTGGAAATTTGAGCCTCCCTATTGAAAATAATTAGAAAGTTTTTAAAAGAAGGGAAAAAGGGAAAAGAAAAAGTCCTTTCAGACTAGTGGTTTAGAAATGTAAATTTATAATGTGGACAAATTTTAGGATGAAATTTATAATTATTTTCATTTCAAAAGTGAAAAAAACACTACACATCGGTTTTGGTAAGATTCCATGCAGTCCCACGTGAAGAATTAGTGGAAAATTGAGATGAGATGGGAATAAAAAAAAGCTGGCCAGTGCACTTCGATATTAGGCCTAAGGCCTCTTTGGGGATACTGTTTACTTTGTGCTTCCTAAGTGTGTAAACCTAAGATAGACATAAAGACTATTTCCTTAAATTCAAAATGACAGAGATGTTATTGTTTAATAAAAAAAAAAATTATTTTATATTAAATTCTTAGAAATTGGGTTGTACTCACCAATTTTCTAGCAATCACCTGGTTGACCATCTGCTTTCTTTATTTTAATAACTGTATGTCCGTAAGTTTGAGGAAGTAATTGCAGCTAGGATTCTTCACAATTATTAGTGGCATAGGCAAAAGTTATGTAGGTCAGATTCTTCAGCCTGAGTACCTCCAGCCTTTTGCCTCTTAGTTTAGCCTGAGGTTACCTTATTATTTTACCACCCTGCTTCCCTCCTTCCTGTCACCAG
The DNA here is from genome assembly GCA_004027165.1 of Ctenomys sociabilis. NCBI lineage: Eukaryota > Metazoa > Chordata > Mammalia > Rodentia > Ctenomyidae > Ctenomys > Ctenomys sociabilis. The sequence continues at coordinate 90,081 of PVKA01000174.1, forward strand.
CTGCCTTCCTCACCAACCTGCCGCTTGCTTCTTGAAGTTGTTCTGAATGGCTGTGAGCTCATAGCGAGTTGGAGTTGCACAATGAAGGTGTTGCAAGTTGGAAAAGCAACAGTTGTACTTTAAAAGTAAACTACCCTGGCTTGTTCAAGTCCATTTCAAAAGAGTGGCTCCATGAAATAACCACCTTTCCCTTCCCAAAGAAGAGAAAACCTAGAGTGGCTAATTGTCAGCAGGCATGGATTTCTATTGTTATGTAAAACCATTTTGTTATGTGTGCAATAACAATCTGTTTTGCACATGTCATTTGCCTGGGATGGACTCCAGCATTTTAATCAACTGGCCAGACACTAGAAACATGAAGACTTGGAGAGGGGAGATAGCTGCAAGGTTCTGGCATTTAGGGCCTAACTTTGCCTTTGTTTTCCATTCTCAGTGCCTTCCAGGTGGATATAATAATTGACATAAGACCTTCTCCAGAAGATCCTGCAGTGGTCAAAAATCTCATCTTGATCTTAAAGTGTAAAAAGTCTGTCAACTGGGTGATCAAATCTTTTGATGTTAAAGGAAACCTAAAAGTTATTGTAAGTTGATTTTTTTTTTTTTTTTGTCTTGATGAATGGCAGTACACTGTGCTTATGTGTGTTATTTTTGTAAAGGTTCTAGCTCTTTGAGCTCTCTGAACTCTCTCAGGTTTGCTTTTATAAAAGTATTTCTCCTGGTTTTTCTTGACAAGGGTAGTCAGTGTGTTGGTTAAAATATGGTCTCTAGGGCTAAGAGACAGACCCGGGTTTGAGTCTTAACTCTTGCATTTACAAATTGTGGCCACACATGAGTCCTTTAGCCTTTCTGAACCCTAGTTGATTCATTTGTGAAAGTCCTGAAGTGCACTCTCTAGACATAGTAAGTGTGGGAGAGTGAACACTGCTCAGCCTTTTAGGGTTCAGTGTCCTATAGGGAACTTGTGTCCCGAATATCAGATTTTATTTGGGGTTATGTACTTAGGAAAGATATGGAAAATTAGACTGACCTCTGCTAACATCATAAGACTTTTCTTTTTCATTAAATACATGGCATCAAGCATGAGTTTTTGCTTGCTTTAAACTCATAGGGCTGGCACACTGATAAAAGAATCAGGGAACTCTGAGTATGTGCCAGTGTGTTCCTTAAAACATCTTATTTCATGCAAGTCATGCACCTCACTGGTTGGCATGATAGCAAACAGCAGCTTTCTCTCTGAAAAGTTGAACACTGAAGTCTGGTAAAATAAAGCTTACCTCCGATATTTGGCTATTTGGCACACTGTTAGAGTGAATACTATGGGAAGTTAAAGAAAAGTCCTCTCATGTTTTAAAACTCCTTTAGCATCTCTTTTGTAGACTCAAAATTTTATGCATCATTTTTTTGGAAGCATTTCACCAACTTCTGTTTCACCTGTATGCAGTCAGTTGCAATGGGTTTTATGCTTTCAGAGTGTTAGAGGGCTGTCTTGGTTTTGGTATTAGTCATTCATGCATGTACCTTCCATGTGATGTAGTATGAGCAAAGCCAACGGTTTCCTAGGCAACATCATGTAAAGGTACTTGCAGGAGGCAGCAGCAAAGCCAGGAGCATGCACATCTTAATTTTAAAGTAATTTTTTCTGGTTCCTGTGGTTTCTGCTTTTTTTTTTTCTTAAACTTTGAGAGGGTCCCCATAACTCATTATGTGTAACGATGATACATTAATTTGGTGTCAAGCTCAAAGCCCAGCCGTGACTTTTCTGAAGTCACAGATACTTTTATTGCCTTCCCTGGCATGGCATGAGGGGTGTTGGTGACCTGGGTTGTCTCCTGATTTTGCTGCCTGGCACACCAAGCAAATGTTTTTAATTTCAGAATAACAAAAACAGGAAAGGGAATCATGCTTTGAAAGGCAAAAAAACATACGGTACATTTTAATTCCCAGCCAGAGTTCTTGTATAAATATGCTTTCAGCCCTGACCCTTCAGAGGCTCTTTCTCTCCCTGAGCATGTGTGCCTGGTCCGTGGCAGCCTGGAGTTCACTGGGAATGTCCCATCTCTCATATGAATCAGAAAGGCTAGCGATGAGATTGCTCATCCCAAGAAAGATCTGTTTATATTCTTCTCCTTGGCTGTACTCCTGTTCCAGGCCAATTTTGGACAGTGCATGACAACATTACTAAACAATTAGGTAATGTTTCATGATGTTCTTTTTTTTTTTTTTTTTCCTTCTCCCAATCAGTTTCATGCTTGGTGATTTCCTAACTCCATGTCTCAGATATGAATTCTGACTAGGCTGTAGAGAAGGAAAGGTACTTAATAATAAAAATTTTAAGTTACTACTTCAAAAGGGAAAAATGTTTTATAGAGACCTTATTTCTAGTATTTTCAGTACAGATAGCATGATGGAATGGAAAGAACCCTGGCTGTGGATTAGACAGTGCTAGATTCAAGGCTCATTTCTGATTGTTGTTACCTCAACAGATATTGGGCAATCTGATTAAACACTCATCTGTGAAATGTGTATGATGTTAGTACTCACTTCAGTGGTTTAACTGGATTTATTCATTCATTCATTCATTCACTCAATAAGTATTGGTTAAAATCTGCAGGATATTTTGTCCAAAGTACTGGACACAGTGCCTGCACATCTTGAATTCCGTGTGAGTCTGTGGTTCTCCTTCTCTAACACAGGAAAAACAACACCTCTCTTCTTATTCTAGAGGAGGATTAAATATAATAATCATATGTAAAGAGTCTCAAATGGTGCCTACCAATAAAATAGGGGACTCATCTTCATTCCATAAGAGCTTTAAGAGTATATCTATAGAAACAATCAGGGTATTTCTGTAAACAAGGTGAAAATAAAGAAAAATGTCTACTGAAGTAGACATGATGGGGTAACTTTTTAATTATTATTTTTTAATGTATTTAGTACAGGGTCTACAGGGTCTCACTATACAGACTGAACTCCTGTTTTTAGCCTCCCAAGCACTGGGATTACAGGTGCACACCAGCATGCCCAGTCTTAATCGCCCTCTTAGCATGCCCCGGGGACAGGGCCAGCAAGGCACAATGGGGATCAGAACCCAGTCACTGAACCCTGGTAAGCAGGGGCTTTAGTCCACTGAGCTATCTGGCAGCTCATGATGAGGTAACTTTAAGTGCACATGAAACATGGGTGCCATATGCCTGTGTGGAGAGAATGCACGCTTCAGACAGCAGAGTGCTCTAAAGAGATCAGAGGTTGGTGCTGGGAAAGCATAGGACCTGGATGTGTCCACACTGCTGTGCCCAGCTCTGGCTCTTTCCTCAAGGGCCCTGTGGCCAGTGCTTGGCCACTTCTACAGCAAGGGGGGAAAAAAAACCCAGAGCAAAAAAGAAGAGGTCAAGTAAACTCGATCTTCTTGCACTGCATTATATGGCCTTAGGATTTACAAATGGGTGGTGGACGGCTTATTCTTAAAAAAATTTTTTAATCAGCACACATAGGCACTGCCCTCCAGCCCACCTTCCCCTCACATCCCTCCCTCAAGTCATTGCTGATGTGACTATGTGGGACAAAGGTTGAGTCACTTAGACTTTTTAACCTAGCTCACCATCTTTGCTAAAGATATGGCTGGGGAAGATGGTGGTAGTATTTGGAGACCTATTTGAACTCTCCCTAACCTACACTGTGGTTGGAAAAAGCCTGAGAACTCCAGAAGATAAAGAGAGAAGAATTTGCTCAGTGCTGAGAATCAGCTTACCCACTATTACCCCAAGCCCTGCTGCTCACAAGTGTGTGGATAGAGATCTAATCTTTTAAAAAGTTCTTATCCCTAAGCAGGTACTGACAGCTCCTATAGAGTGTAATATGGAAAGGTGTAGACAGATTATTCCATATTAGTATAAAAGGACAGATGGTAGTTATGTTGATAATATTCTGGAAATACCGTATTTTCTCAGCTGTCCAAAATGCAAGACCAGGGCAGATGAGGCCAAGCAGCATTGTGTAGTCCAAGGCTGTGATTCCAGCCAATCAAAACGATCTGCTGCTTTGAAAAGCTGGAAGAAACTGTGCTTAAGAAACTGCTGGTGACCAAATGAGTCAAATGTTCTGGCAACAAATTGGATCCGGCTTTACCTTTCTTTAGTTTTCTTTCTTCTTCTCCCTTCTTCCCTCTTCCTCCTCTTCCTTTCCTTTTATTCCTCTGAGGAAGTTCTCTGAATCAGAGCTAAACTCTTCTGAACCAGTAAAGCTGAGCTTACAGATGGCTGCAGAACGTGGTTAAGGCTCCATCTGCTTCCTTAGTGTGAGGTGCTTATGACTGGCCAGTCTGGCCGCCTTCCCTCAGTTCCTTCAGATAAGCGCTTTGGTAATAGAAAAGCAGGCCGGGTGAGATCCTTTAAGCTTTGAATTGAAGTTTATGTGTCCTCAGCCAATCTCCCACAATCGAAGTGGCCAGGAGAATTTAGAGCCCGTGAATCTTTTATGGTTTTACAGTGGGAAAGGATTAATATTTAGTCATGTTAGAGGCAAACAGAATGGGAAACAAATGAGGAATTTAGGGAAAATGCTGCATAGATGCAGGAGAAAATTCTCTGGGCATGGAAATTAAAGTGGCTTTTATTCAGCATGAAAATAGTATAATCTGCACACTGGAAGGGGTTTCCAGCCCTGTTGGAGCAATTGTTGAAATTGTGTCTTCTCACTGGGCACCGGGGAACTCTCTGAAGCTCACAGGTCCCTCTCCCTCTGATGAAGTTAGTCCTACAGGAGTCAGCGGCAACTCCACTTCCCTTCTAGGTCCTGGCCACTAACAGTCCACTTGTACATCTCATTTTATCTTTGTAACTGATTACACAGTGAAATTCCATGTTATTATCTCCTTATTTTACTAAATAAAATATTGGTTCCTAGAGGGGTGATAATTTTAATTAAATTTAATTTAATTTTAGAGCATAAAGTGTAGACATTCTATTAATAGAATTGGCAAATAAATATTTGTTGTTTAACCACATGGAATAATAAAGATGGGATAGTCTCCACAGTGAAGTGACGAGATTGTGCCGTCTTTCATTTAAATATAGGTTCAAAAGTACAAGTTTAGACTTTTAGGAGGTCATAAAGCATTTACACCTTTATACTTTATACATGACTTTAAGTAAAACAAAGAAAGTATATATATGCATATATAGGTATATTTAGCAACTTGTGCATCTGTCATTGGATTACACTCTCATCAGTACAAGCAATCCAAAGGCTGTGGTCACACAGCATGAGTAGGGGTCTCTCCCTGCTGTCAGAGATTTTTCACATCAGCGTGTTAGCCCAAGGGAAATAGGGATCAAAAGAATAAATAATCCCTCATATACAATCTGGATTTTATTAATGATTATTATTGAAAATACTTTTTGATTTTTGGAGTCATGAGTAAAATTTTGCTAGGATTTTGTTTGTTTTCTTGTTTGCTTACTTAGGCTCCCAACAGTATTGGCTTTGGGAAAGAGAGTGAGAGATCCATGACAGTGACCACATCAATAAGAAATGACATTCCTTCCACCCAAGAGCATCTGGTAAAATGGGCTTTGGACAATGGCTATGGTCCAGTGACATCATATACAGTGGCTCCTGTGGCCAACAGATTTCATCTGAGAGTTGAAAACAATGGTAAGTATGACTGTTTGGAAGGATGTTGTATGAAAAATACCCTCTCTACAAAATTAACCTGTGAAGAACTCTCGTTTCAGCTTAAATGGTGTTTTGCTGTTGCATATTTTAGTAATTTCTTTGACTGCTTTCTACCACAAGATGTATAATTAGAATTGTGGCAGACTGTTTTAGTGAGATCATAATACAGATTTCATAACAGAATTGACTATGTATCAGAAAATTTTGTTGTAAATCATATTTATAATGATATTAGGAATAAATTAGCCTAGGTTCTTCTGTCAGAAGTACTTAATGACCACAAACATGCTGACGATACAGTTGGGTTAAGGCTGCAGGAGAGGAGTTGATAGTCAGAGGATGAATCTTTCAGGAAAATGGTCAGGAGGGCCAAGACTTGGGCTTTGCTACCAAGGTAGAAGGACAGAGTTGTCACTCCCATTTGATACAACAGAAAGCAAAGCCTCAAGTTCTCTAGGATTTTCATTATATGATTAATATAACTTGAGCCCAAGTTTTCAGATCCCCAGACCTGTTCTTTACCCCCTGTCCCACTGAGTGCAGTGCCAGTAGAATAAAGGTTACAAATTTAGGTTCAAGTCTCAGTGTCACCATTTATTCATTATTTGGAGAGAAGTGGTGTAACCTTTTGAGTCTCGTCTTTCTCTCTGGTACTTAGGGGAAAATAATAGCACCCACCTTACAGGGTTGTTGTAAAAGTTTCATCAATGTGCAAGGCAAAGACCCTTTAAAGCTGTGACTTCTCTGGGACTCACAGCTGAAGCATCCTTTTCAAAAGAATTACCAGGCATCTTCCTGTCCAACCTCCACTTACATGCATTTGACTTCACATAAGCACCAGCTGGCCTTAGAGAGTAAATGGAAAGTAAGGGACACTGAGGCAATAATTTTTCTTTGAATGTTGATAGAATACTGAATGTATTTTGTATGGAAATTCTTTCTCGCTGAAACAATAAGGAAACCCAATACCTTTTAGAATTTAGCACTTGAGGTAGCAAAAATAATGTTAAAATACCAAAGTTGGGACAGAGAATATAGATGATGGCACAACACTTGCCTAGCATGCTTGAAGCCCTGGGGAGGCTGAGGCAGGCGGATCACTATGAGTCCAAGCTATACAGTGAGACTCTGTCAATAATGAAATCATTAACAAAAACAAAAACTGGTAGAAGTAAATAAATAATACACTACTATTATTTCAGGAAATCTTTTGAGAAAATGTTTTTTTTTTTAAATCTCTAAATTCAAGGAAAGTGTTGTGATGGCTTTTAAATGGAATAATATTGCCCCACCTAATTTGAGTCACAGAGGCTTAGCTTTTTTATTTATATACTGTAGTATTATCAAGGGCGGCAAGATAGTTCAGCAGACTAAGTGCCCGCACAGGCAAGCACATGGACTGGGTTCAATTCCAGGTAGCACAGGCTGTGCCAGCCCTACCCCTGGGCATGCTGAGCCGGTCATGAAATCGGGCGTGGTAGAGCATGCCTGTAACCCAAGTGCTGGGGAGGCTGAAAATGGGAGGATCAGTATAGGTCTGCGCTACATAGTGAGACCCTGGAAGAAATACATGAAAAAAATAAATATTTGCCCAAACAGTTTCCCCATTGCAGTCAGGTAGGGAGCTGAGGATGTGTGGGCAATTGTGTCCCACTGCAGAGTCTAAGTTTTAATTGGCTTGGAAAATAATCTGGGCATAGACATTTTTCTTAAGCTTTAAAATTGATTTTAATGTACATCCATCATTAAGATACTGATATAATTCAACTCCCTAAGTTTAAAAATTGGGAAACTGAGGCATGGAGAAGATCAAGAGCCACCCAGTTAGTGGAACACCAAGACTAGAATTCAGCCTTCCCAGTTGTTTTGGAAAATTGCTTGTTAAATTTTGTGCTACCTGTTCTGTGCTAGCCCCTCCTCTGCCTATAATCGTGCTGATTGTGGCCTGGCCTCACACCCTGATGATAATTTGCCTTCTTCTGTTGCCACAGAGGAAATGAGAGATGAGGAAGTCCATACCATCCCTCCTGACCTAAAGATCCTGCTGGACCCCATCATCCTGCCTGGCCCAGAGAACCCACCCTTCCAGGGAGGTGGGGGCCGAACTGGAGGTTTCCCCTTTCCTTTCCCTGATATCCCCAGGAGAGGATGGAAGGAAGGAGGAGAAGATAGGATCCCCATGCCGAAGGATTCTGTCATCCCCAGCATACAACTGTTTCCTGGTCCCAGAGAACCGGAAGAGGCACAGGGGAGCATGGATATTGTCCCATCGGTCAAATGTGACAATGAAAAGATGATTGTGGCTGTAGAGAAAGAGTCTTTTCAGGTCAGTGCAGTCTGTTAAAAGAGAGAAGAGGGGCCACCTCCTTTCCCATCTTGCCCCATTCTGTGTTCATGCACTCTCTTAATTTTGGAGACTTGCTGTGGTTTTAGTTGGATGGTCCCACTTCTGCTTGGCTGCGAGTCTCACCTGGTTCCTGTTGTTCTCAGTGAAGGGGTGGGGGATTCCAGAGCTTTGTATGCCAATATTTTGCTATTGAATTTCCAAGGCCAACAAACAATTCCTGGGCTGTTCACAGGTGGTGAGCTGGAAAGAGGTAAGTGGGACAGGGGACAGGATACAGGCCTCCTTTACATGGAAGATCAGGCCATGTGTGTGCGCTGTGCTCAAAAGGACTGCCTATAAGCCCTCCAGGATATCTCTGCTGGCTGTTTTTCAGACTAACAGCCACTCCGGGATGGAGCTCACCCTGTTGGATCCCTCCTGCAAGGCCAAGGTGAACAGCACACACTTCATTTTGGAGTCTCCTCTGAATGGCTGTGGAACTCAGCACCGGCAGTCAGCCTCCCACGGCATGGTTTACTATAACTCAGTGAGTGTTCTCCACAAAAAAGCTTTGCCCTTCTCCAGAGAACTGCTGTGTGTTCCCATAAGATTGGTCTTCTCTTTCTGTGAAAATGATGCACCTAAACAAAGCCAGGAGCCAGTTCTCAACGAAATGTGCTGTACCTTCACCCTGAGCTCTTTATTTGCTTTAGTCTCTGGGAGTTGGAAGGCCTTATTTTTCAGCTGGAGTTGTGATTACACCCTTTTTCTCCTTCTATGCTGTGATGGCACAAGTTCTCTAGCCGTGTGATTGTAGCTTCTTTCTATGTATAACAAACTGAAGAGTCACATGGCCTGTTCCTTACAGGATAAATTCCAAGCTGTTGAACTACATGTGAGAAGCTTTAACCGGATATATGTTTTCTATGGCTTCATTTGGGTCTTATCCAGAAGTTAGAGGCCTTTTTCTTTTCTCATAAATAATTATCCAAAGAGAGAATTTAAAAGTCTAGAAGGACCTGGAGAGAATTACCAAGTCACTCTCTCCACTTCAAGGAAAAACCTTACATGCAGAAGTTACCCAGAGAAAGAGTCCACAGATTTCTCTCCATGATAACCATTGCGGTCACTAACATTTCAGCAGTCTTTCTTGTTGCTTCATCTAATTGTTTCTCTTCGTTTTCTATCTGTTCTCTGATAGAGACTAGGGCAGGTAGTGAATTTTAAAAGGAATTGAAACATGGAATGTCAAAGTACTAGCTTTGTAGCTAGGAATGTACTTTCAGTGGTAGGAGTAAGGCTCAGACATCCTGCATCTGCCTGGCTGGGAGTGTGCGTTGCTGTGCTCTGCGCACCTACTCCAGCCTTGATGGGGGATGCCGTGACCGTGTGGCTGGTTCTTTCCCCACCAGTAACTTGACCCAATCCAGAGAAGAGGCCCAAGATAGGGGCTCTGGTCAGCGTGGTTACGTGGCAGCAGCTCTTCTGTGTGCCCAGGTTTATTATTCCTGAGAGAACCTCAAAATGTTGGAGCTGGAAAGAACCTCACATGATCTCATTCAATTTCCTCATTTCACAGGTGAGGAAATTGAACTCTGGAGAGCTAAAAGACTTGCTTAGCTCCAGATGACCGATTACTGGCAAGGCTAGGATTGAATCCAGCTTCCTCATCTCTTGTGTCCATTAACCTTTCTTCAGTACCAGGCTTGCCTAACAAATATCCAGTTCTTATACAAACAGTTAATTAATAACCTTTGATTTCATGCTAACTATAGCAGTAATTTTCTTGTAGTTATCTAGTTATATTCACTCCCAATAGAGTGCTGTGCTTGACTTTTAGCATTTAAAAACTGATGTCCAAGACAATACCAGTAACAGGCTATGATAATCTGAGAACAAAGTATCAATTGTTTTAGAGAGAAAGGCATATCATGACTTCCTAAAGACCCTTCTTTCTCATATATTTTTATGTACTTTATTACAGTTAAAAAGTAAGCAGTAGCCTTGGTACCTGTTTCAATTGCATCAGTATTTTCTTTTGAGTACCTAGTAAAGAAGAGAGAGGCAGTTTTTCCTTAAACCCTTCCCATTCCATTCCATTCAATGAATATTTTGTTTAGTTGTAAGTGTGCCTAATAATTTTTTTTGAATTTTGATATATTTTTGTTTTGTATCATGTTCAGAATCCAACAATAATGAAAAGAAATTAGAATTTTGTAGTCTTGAGTGAACTTCTTCATCTTAACTTAGAATTAATCCCAGAACTATCATTTCAGCCAGTGTTAAGACAGATCGTGCTGGAAATGAACACATTCTTTTCTGCATCTATGTACCATATAGAAAGATACTGGGAAAGAAGTGAGCAAAAGGAGATGCAGGAGGAAAAGATGAAATTGGTTCCATTGTAAACTTTAGGTTCTTTGCGTCTAACTAAAGCTAGAGTTTCTGCACATCTTAAAGGGAACAAATAATTCAAGTTCTTTGGAATAGCTAACTCTTATTTAGTGTTGATTAGAGTTTTTAAAGACCCAAAGGAAAAGAGCTCCCCTCCCAATATATATAAGCTTGTTGACAACTCATTTTACTCTATTTTAGTGTATAGAGTTGTTCCACTGAAGGAAATGATTTATAATTCTTCAGTGTAGTTATTAAATAAATTTGTATTTTTCATTAAGGGAAAATACAAATTTTAGTTCATATCTTTTCTAGAATTTGCATTGGTGATTTTTTAAAAATAATTTTAAAGAAGAAAGCCTAAAAATGCTTGTAGTTTTTTTTATATTGAAGTCAAATTTTTAATTTGCATCTGAACTGTTACTTGGGTATTTATATGAAGTAGACTGAAATGCCCATAGTTAGGTTTGTCTGTAACAATAACTGCACTTTCTTTCCCTTTTAGATTGTGATACAGCTTCCGGTGCCTGGGGACAGCAGTGGCTGGCCGGATGGTTATGAAGATTTGGAGTCCGGTGATAATGGGTTCCCAGGAGATTTGGATGAAGCAGACACTTTTCCCTTCAGCCGTCCTGAAATAGTGACGGTATGTTCCAGCTTTGAGTAGGTAGTTTATGAAAAATGTTGTTTCTTTACTTGGCTTTCATTAGAGATTATCAGAAAATAAAGTTGTATGTTAAAGGCCAAGACTTACCAGGTCATCATCCTTCCTGTGACTGACTTATCTTTATCTTTCTTTTTCTTCCCCACTCAGTTTAATTGTAGCTTGAGGCAACTGGGGAATCCCAGTAGATCCCAGGACCAGCTCAATGGAAACATCACTTTCAACATGGAGCTCTATAATACTGACCTCTTTCTGGTGCCCTCCCAAGGGGTCTTCTCTGTGGCAGAGAATGGACACATCTACGTGGAGGTGAGACATCAGCCGTGCACGTCCAGCTCAGCTCTGAGTTACAGGGCCTGAGACGGTAGCTAATGCACCTCACCTGGGCCTGGCTCTCTCCGCATTTGCCCAAGCTCGGGCTGATGGCTTGGCTCCGAGAGTGCTTCAGGTTGCTTTCTGAACAGAAGAGGAAGGTTCAGGATTTAATACGTTATGCTAAATGGAGAGACTGTTTGGCAGATAAATGTTAAAGATAAAGAGGGCAAAGTATGAGTTATAATACAGTCCTGCGTTTGCTTTATGATAGCTCTGGCCCTAGTGTGAATTGCTCAAATCATTATGGTGGTCATCTAATATGGTCGATGCCCTTGAAACAAAAGCCCATCTTCCCCAAGACCACCTCCCCCCTTCTTCTCCAACTCAGCCCAAGGTACAATTTCCTTTAACCCTTCCCACCACCTCAGGGAAGACCCCCAGTTGGCTCCCTCAGGTATATCTAAACATCCTCTTCAAACCCCACCCCTGGCCAAAGGTCATAAAAGCCTCAGCTCCCCCTTGTTCTAAATGGAGAGAATTTCTTACCTTCCCAAATTCTCTTCATGTCCTCCAAGAAAATAAAGCCTTTCTCTTTTCTTCTGCCTGTTTCTCTGCTGTGCCAGGTGCCTGAAAAACCTACCACTTTAAAGTTAGCATTTTTTAGAACAGCAGTTTAGAAGTTGCCGTGTTGGGGTTAACCAAGGAATGTTTCTAATCGCCTCACATATTATCTTTTAAATTCCGTTAGTTTTTAAGTGAATACCAGTGGTTACCATATTTCACAGAAATAATTATTTCTCCATCTTTATATGTATTTATTAAAACTATTTCCTATGTAAAACCAATAACCATGCATAGCATAAATGTGGAATGATTGCAAAATACTAGGTAGTAGCAGTAATGATTAAATTGCAGCAGCTAACATTATTACTGTTGTATGATGTGTCAAGTGTAGTCGTAAGAATTGTAGTAATTAACTCTTCAGAGCAGTTCTGTGAGAATGGACAGATGGTAACTTCACTACATGGTTGAGAAAACTGAGGAACAAACTTGTCCAAGGGTCACACAGCTGCTGCCTAGTGGAGTTGAGACTCAAATTTTCCCCTTCCCCCAGACAATGTGGCTCCATAATCCACACTATTGTCCACTGGGGCTATTGTCATTTATCCTCAGAGTGCCATTTGAAAGGGAAAAAACATAACCTCTTATCAATGCAACTATCTAGGCTCACAGATTGGACTCTAGAAAAGACAACTGTCCTTCTGGCACCAGACTGTCTGTTGCCATTGTGCCTTGGGCAGAACCCGGAGTGTTTCAACGGGGGCTATTGTCTGCTGGTCCTACAGGGTGTGACATCTGATGAGCTGGTGTGAGTGCTCAGCTGCAAGCTGGAGCTCTGTGGCCCTGTGAGAGGGGCGCCAGGCTTAAGGGATGGCAATAGGATAGTTCCATATGTTTAAAAGTGACTTCAGCATTACTTGCTTCTGTTTTAGAGAGATAACTCGCACATCTGCCCTGGCTCTGGATGTTGTTTTCCTTGATCACAGGGATTCCGTCTCTCCTCTTGTGACTTCTTATTTTGAGAAGGCCTCTCTTTCTTTGGGTGCCTCTTACTTTCCCTGCTGAGGAAAGAACTCTGCTTTCCACATGCTGTTTCTAATTACAGCTCCCATTAATATAAGGTTGCTGTTTTCCTTTCCCTTTCCTGGCTACACCGTGCGCATGTGCCTTTGGTCAGTAGCTTCCCATTGTGCTATGGATTTTAGTGGCATTGTTTAACTGCACTTGGTTCTTTTCTAAATATGTGCCTGGCATGGCTCATTTATAGCTTTGCTAGTTTATGCTAATCATCCTTGTGTAGCTTACCCTGGATATTTTTGAGCTTTTTTCCTTTATCCCTACAGTGCTGGCTTAATGTATTATTGGCAGGGTTTTTTTTTTTTTGCTCCCCTTTTTTATTCTTATTTACCTTTATATCTTTTCAAATATCATCTGTATCTCACATAGTTAAAGTTAATATGGGCCAAGGAGGTAGCTCAGTGGAATAAGTGTTTGCCTGCAAGCGCAAGGTCCTGAGTTTGATGCCTGGTACCACCTAATCGCCATCATCATCATCATCATCTTAGTAAAAAGTGGACCAAATCTTTTTAATAAATATATAAATTATATATATATATATATATATATATATATATTTTTTTTTTTTTTTACTAAATATGTTTTAAATATCAAGTACATCAAAGGGAACTTAGGGATGAGGAAAATAATTTTATTTTTAAAAACAGATTAAAACTACCTAAAAGATAAGAGACTCTATAAATGTTTTGCTAAACAGGACAGCAACCAAATGGACTTCATCTTTGCTTTACTACTGCTGGTAGGACACATTTTTACGTAGGTTAAGTGAAACTTAGAAACCATTGCTGTGATCTAAAAAACTATTTCCTGGTGTCTTCTCCTTGCCATTCTTCTTCCCCAGATCCTTCATTCCCTTGGACCACTTTAATCTAAGACACCAACAGTTTTGCTACCTGCTCTGTGGTTATCCTTGGGTGATTATTCGTGCTGTAATGGCAGTTTCTCTTTGAGATGATTTGTCTTGAAGACTCAAAGAGAAAAGTAGCATGTAATCTTCCAAGTTTAAATCTAGCGTCATATTGCTGATGGGCCTCCTAGAAGCTGTGTTGTTTACGTGTGACTATTTGTGCATGTTTACAGCACAGAGCGATTACATTTATCTTGGGGAATTGGTACATGTACATCACACATCTTCATTCTTTTTGTCCCATACTCTGCCCCTGTTCCTTGTCCCCTCCCCAGCTCTTGGTCCCCTTCCCCTTTGTTCAAGCTCTATTTTCATTTTTCTTTTTTCAGTTCTTTAGCTCAACCCCTTCCAATGACTTGTCAGCCCATCCATTTGAAAAAGCTCTTTCTACTTCCAATTTATCACGTATTGATTTCTCAAAGTGGAATTTATAGATTCTCCCATATGTAAAGATAAACGAGGCATTTGTAGGTAAATAGATAGACTCTGAAACCATAATATTAAGTGAAGTGCATACAACTTTTCCATTCCTAATGCTCACCACCTACAAGTCAGGCTGCCCAGAAGTTGTATTGTTTAAATGTAACTTAATCTTACTAATTCTCTCACTAACTGTACCTTGTAAATATTATGCCCTTGTTCTGTAATTGAGGATCTTGAGTCCCAGGGTGTATGTGTGAGCAGTAGAGGTTGTGGTTCTTTGTACTTGTCTCATTCCAAAGTCTATATTTACTATTCATATATAGACCATTTTGTTTGTTTGTTTGGCACTGTTGGGGATCAGTCCCCAAACCTCACACATGCAGGGCAAATGCTCTACCTTGAAATTCTGTTCCCAGCCTTCCAGTCTATTTTAGCATAAAAGATTTTCTGATAATACTTTTTCCCTCCAATACAACTTTTTGGGACACCCTGGACCTCTTGCCACCACATACTTCCTTTGAAAGTAAGAAAAGCTTTGCAGTACCTTTCCTATACACTTTTAGTAGGTTACACATGATAGATTCTGACTACATGTTAAAGGGTACATTTGTTAATAGGATATATGTAATTTAGCATCTTTCCAAGGTAGAATATCTTGTTCTGAAGAAGTATTGTAAAAATACTGGAATATAAATAATTTCAGAATGTCACCCAAGGTGACAGTGTCATGATTATTGTCATTAGCAGCCTCCTGCTTTCATCAGTTTTGTGGTTGAGTATTGTGCTATATTTGGGTAGGGATCTTTGATACGGGTCTGTGGCTTCAGTGGTCCACGAGGCATCAGGGATTTCCCCTGGGTATCTCAGAACAGAAAGTTTGTTTCTTTCTCCACATCTTTTGAACGGATTCTGGGGCTCTTGGCCCATGAGTAAGAGCTAACTTTATTTCTAAAGTGTTTAAGTTTATTTTGATCCTAAGTTTAGTCAAGGAATGAGGCATAGTAGGAGGGGTAGTTCACAAAGTGAGCCACATGTCGCCAGATGGAGAATCCAGTCTGTTCTGGAGATTTTAGCTGAGCTCAGGATAGTTGAGGTTTGATTCTGTTTACACTTGGCTAACCACTACTTCCTGTTTCAAAAGAAAAGAACCTTAACAAGATTTGGATATGACCCATACAAATGTTTTGTAAGAAGGAAGTGTAAATGAGTTGGAACTGTTTCCAGATTAGATTTCCCTTTAAAAATACCCATAGGCTTAGAGAGTGAAGGGAGAGTATTTGGCAGGGCCATTGTGGTCCTGTGAGCAGCTGGGACACTTAGCCAGGCCAGAGATGGCCACCAGATTGCACTCTCTCAATATCGAGTCCCGGAGATGTTCTGCTCCCTAACAACAGAGAACTTCTTAAGATGGATCTGGAGCTTTACTGTGATGTTGTAGGTGTGCTCTGATTTGCTGCAGTGTAGAAGCTCGGTCTCTCCTGCTTCTGTTAGCTAGAGTCTGCCTCAGTACTTTTTTGTTTGAACAATTTCATGACTGTCCTGTAAGTAACACACTACTATGACTTTAGCATTTTTTGCTGTAGATCTTTTATTTATTTTGGAAAATTCACTTAGGTGCTCGGTGTGCTTTTATTTTTCCCTCTCAGAGAACTGCATTTGAAACTTGGCAGGCTGGCATTTGAATTAAACAACTCACTGCCATCATTCATATCAAGTTTAAATGGAAAATATCTCTTTAATGAACACGTGCTAACTTTTATAGTTAGAAAGAAGCCCATAAACATGTTAAGAAAATAAAGCAATGTCTCACCCAAAGTATATTGTTCTCAGATCTAAAGTAAAAGATGTTTACTCATATCTGAATTTATCTTTCTGGCATTTTATAGGTGTCTGTCACTAAGGCTGACCAAGAATTGGGATTCGCCATCCAAACATGCTTTATCTCTCCATCTTCAAACCCTGATAGGATGTCTGATTATACCATTATTGAGAACATTTGTCCTAAAGATGAGTCTGTAAAATTCTACAGTCCCAAGAGAGTGCACTTTCCTATCCCGCAAGCTGAGATGGATAAGAAGAGATTCAGCTTTATCTTTAAGTCCATGTTCAACACCTCGCTGCTCTTCCTACAGTGTGAGTTGACGCTGTGTACCAAGAAGGACAAGGACCGCCAGAAGTTGCCCAAGGTGTGTGGGTGCCCATCCACAGGGATTGAATTTGTGGCATTGTTACGCACAGCAGTGACCTTGGGGGAAGTTGAATCCCAAATTATTGCAGGTTGAAGTTTTGGTTTGGGAATTACCCAATAGAATTAATAAAGTCAGTGTGAGCAGGGAACGGTTATGGAGTCTTAGTCTAATGGCACGATTTTTTTTCTTTCCATATATGCTACGTAGTAGTTTTTTATTTTTATTTTTTATTTTATTGAACTACAAATGTCAATCAGACAGTTTCAAGACACCTTAACAAGACCGATTCGATTAATTAATACATTGCAAACTGTTTTCATAATGTTTTGGTATCGTACAAGGTGCATACATGATATTATATTTACAGATATTATTTTAGCAGATGTCTCTTATCAGTAAATTAAGAGTGTAGCTGCTTACTTATCTTATTTTTTATACCTGAATTATATCAAAAATTCAATAACTATTTTCCCAGTGGATGACCGTAGTACTAGAAGCTGACTTAATATCCTGTCCAATCACCATTAGTGCAGATCTTGCCTCTCATAGAATTATGTAAAAGCACAGCGTTATCTATCCCAACTGTACTGTCTATACACACACATCATGATTGCCAGGGAGATGGTTGGGGCCAGGGAGATGGCTCAGTGGAATAAGCACTTCCCTGGCAAGTGCAAGGGCCTGAGTTCAATCCCTGGTTCTGCCAAAGAAAAGCCCTAGAAAAATACGTAGTAGTTCTTAAGGGTATTAAATCTGTACTGTTCTCCAGTGAGGGCGTGGCTTGGTTTTACCCCTACTAGTCAGCTAGTGTGCAGTGTCAGAATTACAGCAAGCTCAAAGGACAAGTTCAGTGTGAGGATTAATTTTGCAGGTCCCGCTGAGACTTGGATTATAACTGCTTTTTAATATGTCTGAATTAGATTGACTTGTCTCAGAAGCATTTCAAAGAGAAACTAACATGTATTTTACTTTTTCTCAGTTTCCTATGGGTTCATCATGCTTGTCTCATGTCACTCCCCATCTGAAACCAATAATTCAGTTACCATAACAGAAATCAGAACCCTTTGGCCATGCTGGAATGCTACTGCAGGGGTTCCACAAGGTTAATTATGATACCTAGTTAGGCTGGCCTTGTATGAAAGGAATCTTCTTTTATATCATTGTTTCTGTGACCTGCTGTAATTGTGTGTGATTTCTTGTGTGCATTTATGTGGCAGATAACATACACACACTATAAATTGGTTTCTTATCCTTCTGTAGGCACTTACCAGTCTCAAAGGCTAAGAATCAAGCTGTATCAATAATATATTGTAGAATTCTTTCATTTACTACATGGACCATAAGAAATAGGTGTAGAAGTGGAAGGGAAATTATTTTCTACTAGTTACCATTGATCTGACCACATTATATTTCTCTAGGCCTTCATTTCATTGAGAATTTTGTCTACCTATGAAAGCACGCAAATCATAATCATTAGGGTGTACATGCAAGGAGACTTAGACTGTATTTGTTTCATTGCCTTGGGAATCATTGATGTCTTCGTTTCACAGACATGTCACTTTCCAGTGACCATGAAGATCAGGGTTTAGTGTACAGTGGCAGAGAGCTGTGAAGAACTTAGTACCTAGCTGGGGGGTCCAGCCTTTTCCTCCAAGCAGAAAAAACACTTTTAGGAGTTAGGATTTTGGAGAGAAGGCCTCATCCTTAGCAGGGATCCTGGTTGGTGGCTTTGGCTGCTGCCTCCCTCTGAGTCTGCTAAGAGTATCTTAGCTTCAGAGTGTGCTTATCTGTGAAAATTAATCTTAGTATTTCTTTCAAGAACCCTTCCTAAGAACCCCGGGGGATGACATGATGGGATGTGTTCCTGAACCTCAAGCCATGCCTTACCTCCAAGACAGGATGCAGTGGAAAGAGCATGGGCAGTGACCAAAAAGACCTACATTTGCCATGGGATTTTAAGCAAATCCCTTGACCCTTATGATCTGTTATATCCTCATCTATAAGTCAAAAATAGTAACATCCCATTTTCCTTCTGGGCAGAAAAGCAAATGAGATGGTAGATAGGCAGCATAGGCTTAGTGGAACTATTCCTTCTGACTTCTCAACCACGTCTCAGGTCTGTAGTAATATTACTGTATTTCTAGTGACTTCTGAGAGTTTTCTATCACAGTAGCTCATGAATCTGCTAGAGGGAGGTTTCAGACATGACTGAATCCAGCTCTGCTCTTTTCTGATGAAATGGAGGTCCAGAGAGTTGTGTCTGATCCACTGAGATAGAAGTGAAGTCATATGCTGTCATTTATCTAATAGGTCAGTAAGAGAATGAATATTGGAAAAGTGAAGTGGGAAAATAAAATATTAATAGATTTGGTACCTATGAAGGACTTTGCATAGGCCTTTCCCTTGCTTTTGGTTATGTTTTGTGGGGTTGTTGTCTTATATGTCTGACCTGTGGATTGCCCAAGGCAACTGTGACAGTTAAGCCTCACATCTCTGCTCCTTTCTGACTGGGAGAGCTGGACCTTACCTAGCTTTTGGGGATGCCTCGCCATACAGTTGTGAAAGGATTGGCAAATGGGTGTCATTGAGAATGTGACCTTTTGATAAGCATTGACAGGGAACCAGAGGAAAAGGCACTAGAATGTGATTATACTTTTCCCTGGCATCATGAA
The DNA here is from genome assembly GCA_004027165.1 of Ctenomys sociabilis. Taxonomy (NCBI): domain Eukaryota; kingdom Metazoa; phylum Chordata; class Mammalia; order Rodentia; family Ctenomyidae; genus Ctenomys; species Ctenomys sociabilis. The sequence goes on from PVKA01000174.1 coordinate 109,282, forward strand.
CCCCAGGCATGCTCCTTAGATGCTCAGGAGCTGCTGAGCTCATGGCCTACACACCTGCATACCACTCCTTAGGACCTGAGTTTTGGAATACAAAAAGAGCAGGTGACCCTGGGCTGAATTTGTGGCTCACTAGTATAGCACATATTTAGCATATGCAAGGACCTAGGTTCAATCCCCAGCACTAAAACAAAAAAACAACCAAAGCTGGCCTTGGAAAGTTGGATTTAGCAAAGCCGGTGGCAGAATTAAAAAAAAAACAACCTTGACAATATGATTATCTTTCTGGATAACAAATGTAAAATCTGTCACCTTCATAACACAATCCATGAAGTTTCCCACAGTCACAAATGTTTCCACGCAAAATGTATGTGAAGTCTGTGTGGTGAAAGGCTAACATCAGTCATAGAGCTTCCCTGTTTTTCAAAGGAACTCTAAAACCTCTAGCTGTTTTGTGGGAAGAAGGGGCGAGGAGGACAATATTTATAAGCCATTCTGGAAGATTTGCACCTTCCGGTGCAGCTGGAAATACCTTAGGTAGGCCTGCCCTGATGCTACCTGACTAAGATTCTTTGAATGACATACAAATCTCCTGTTTTGCTGAGGCACACAGCTGTGAGCTGTCTGAGAAGCAGTCCCAGGGCGACTGGACAGGCCTGCTGGGGAGGGCGCTTCGGGTGACACTGACTCTGTGCTCCTCCCTGCCCTCCGCAGTGCGTGCCTCCTGACGAAGCCTGCACCTCGCTAGATGCTGCCATGATCTGGGCCATGATGCAGAACAAGAAGACTTTTACCAAGCCACTGGCTGTGATCCACCAAGCACAACCGAAAGGTACCCTTGGAGAGGCTGAGTCAGGGAATGGTGGTCCCGGGGCTGTTCTGAGGAAGATCCAATATTATAAATCAAAGTCCAGTTTTATTCAAAAGACCTGTTAGCAACCCTTTGTTCAAGTTTTCCTATTGTCATTGTGATAGAGTTGTGATACTTCTGCAAATTGTTTCTTTAAAATATTAGGCCAGGGCCAAGGCTGTCTGTCATAATGCCACTCTCTCTTATGTTCACATATGCTTCCAGTGCTGTGCAAGAAGTGATTAAGGCTGGGCTGGGGAGATAGATCAGTGGTCTAAGTACCTGTCTGGCAAGTGCGAAGACCCAAGATTCAGTCCCCAATACCGCACGTTGTACTGGCCCTAGAACCCTGGGCTCACCACGCTGGCTACCAAAATAGGGCATGGTGGTGCACACCTATAATCCCAGCCCTGGGGAGGCTGAGACAGGAGGTTCACTACGAGTCCAAGCTGGGTAGTGAGACCCTGTACCAAGTAAATAAATGAAGGATTAAAAAAAAATAAAGAAATGATTAAAGCTGTCCCTGGTATACTGATACTTATACACAGTCCATAGCCTCTATCTCTGTGACCACTGCTAATAGTAGTGCAGGCTATAACTACTATAATGCTTTCAAAATCACAGATGCCTTTGACATAATGGGAATATGTCTAGCCTAGGTGTTCCAGGAAGAACATAATTGAGAACCACTGCTGAGATGCATTTAATAATTCAGTTTTTAGAATTGTATACAGTTGTGTTTGTTACTTGAAGCCAAGAGGCCTCTTCCTACATGTGGGGGATTGTTTGGACATTCTAGGACAAAAAGAAGGAGGCTCCCTGACAAATGTGGCATTAAGACCTGGGAGGACAGGCAGGGCATAGGCTGGCCCAGCTGGTATCTGGACAGTTATAGTGTCCCTCTCTAGAAACAACCTGCACTCTCCAGAAGCATCGCTATCTACAGGTGTTAAGCTGAGAGAAGACTGGGAGCCTAACCGTGGACTTTGTGCTGCTAGGGTGAGCTACTCCATGGCTGGGAGCTGCAGGCCGCCTCCCCCAGCCCTGAGGGCAGAGAGGAGACAGCCTGGTTCCAGCTGCTGAGCTTTATTAGCAGGGAGACCTGCTGCCCCCAGATCTGGGATGCACTTGTGGCCTAAGCCTCGTGTGTTGGGGTGTGGCAAGCCTCAACAGTGGACATGCTCTGCAGCAGAGAGACCTACCAGTGTGTGCAGCAGTGTGTGGTCCTGATGGCTTCTTTGGAGCCAAGTGAGCTTTGTATGGTTAGCTGTGCTGGTCCAGGTCTCCTATCTGGCTCTAGAAGTTTCTCCCCTCCTAGGGGCAAGTTGACCATAAGAGGTAGGTGAATGTATGCAGGGTAGGACCTTTTCTCTGGGTCCAACTCTGCTCTTCACCTTTCCACTCACTGTGAGACCCCAGAGCAGTCGTTCTCCTCTTTGGGTTTCATTTTCATCACCCAGAAAGGAGGAGTTCGGCCCAGATGACTTGTAGAAACTGCAGCACTCAGCTGTGCTGTGGGAAGGAGCAAAATTCATTTGCTTTCAAGCCATCCTGAAGTCGTTCTGAGAGGACACGTTGGATGATGAGTCGTTCCTCAGCAGTGGCTTTTGTTCTTCTTTTTACTTTTATTGCTTGGTTTTCAACCATTTGAAAGTTATAACAAAGAATTATTCTTTAAGTAGGTTGCCCAAACACTAGTTTCTTTTGAGAGGTTCAGGAGAAAAAGAGTAAGAGATTACTTGTGTTGCAAAAAAATTGCAATTGGGCCACAGCTGGCTCCATTTTATACCATAGAAGTAGCTTAACAATAGCAGCAGCCTCCCAGGCCCTGTCTGTTACTCTTACCTCTGTTGAGCAAGGTAATTCTGCGTAATTGAAGGCAGCAGCTTGCTTGTTCCTGTGCCAGACAATAATTACCCATTAATACTGCAGGAGTATAACTTCCAGCAATTCATTCATTCATTTAATTCTGGTGGGGTTTTTTTTTTTTTTTTCAGTAATTTCTCTTGTAAATTAGGTAATTACTTTTATTCAAGCTTTGTACCATTATACTAAAAGTTCAGTGTTTTCTTTACATGAAAGTTCAAAAGGAAAGTTTTACCAAGTAGCAAAGCAATTTCATGAGATTCTGCTGAGGCTAGATTTTAGTGGAGAAGTGTGTAGGTGAAGAAAGTTTATTGCTTAGGTTTGTTAAACAAATTGAGAAAGTTAAGCTTTAGGCTAGCTTCCCAGGGCAGTATGCAAATTCATTGTCTAACTTAGCACTAAATGAATAGGTTTTCTGGCAGTTTTCAACTCTGTAAGGACTCTTCTCACCTTTTATATTTATTTTCTAAAATCATTTCTTGTCAGTGCAGAACATCAGAGTCTGCACTTTCTCTTCATAGGCAACAGTAATAGTCATTTGAAAAGGGAAGGTAACCGTTTACCTAATAACACTGGTTTATTTGAATAATAAAGGGGTCATGAAATTCTCCTAGTGAGTAGGCAGATCACATATTAAGAGTAGGTTTGGAGGTAAAATTTTCCTATTCCCTGGGAGATGCTTCTCTAGCCCGTACTGTGTCAGTACCCTTCAAAGGCTATACAAAAGCTCCAGGGCTCCCTGCCCACTGGGCCCCATCTTATTTTTAAACTGGTTGGTTTTCTAGGATAGCAGATAAAGGCAGAGAACCAGGCAGAGAAAGTGGTGACCACTACTGCCAGTAACAACATGGACAGCGTTCAGGTGGCGTTTTTCTCTGCCCAGGGGTCAGGGAGAGCAGGTCATTAAGAATACAGGAATAATTGTGAGTCCCTCTTTGCCACCTTTGACCTCAAGTCCTTTGGGGACCAGTGTTCTTTTCCTACTTAAATTTTCAGCAGTGAACCACCCAAGTACTGTGGGTACAAGAAAGGAAGAATTTTGAAAGAAGATGAATTTTTTTTTTTTTCAAAGCTGTTCTTCTAGTGGGTGAAGATGTTAGGAAATGTATAAACTGTTTAAAAGTATAAGAAAAGTGTGTTAAAGTTCAGAAGAAGTTCTGTGACTGTTGGATTATAACTCACAGAAAACCTCAAAAACATGCATAGTTTATGCATTCTATGGTTTATGGCAAAACAATTGAAATACTTGAGGTGGTGCCATCCTGCCATATTTTGTGGAATTTTTTGAAGCACAGTCATGTTGGTACTGTTTGCTTTGGAGGCTGTGACCACTCTTTACAGCATTTGAAAATGGTTGGGCTTATACAAATAAAGATGGTTATAGTATGTCAGTGATGAATTTAAAAGATGGTAAGAGAGAGGATAATCTTTGCCCTGAAGCAGGGTGCACATATACAAAGAAGTGTGGACATAAAAGAGCAATAAATGTCTTCTCTAATTTTGCTTTGATTCATGGGCCGTACTTGCTTCTTAGCAAGTTAAATGTTTCTCCAAATTTCCACCACATAACTGAAAAGTAGAAGCACCTGCATATCGGGCACACACAGGGAATTTTAATTTCCTTTCCTCTTAGCCAAACTAGCAGGATTTTGGGAGGGTTGAGGTAGAAGGAAAAGTTGTGAGTGTCAGATGGAAATTAATCCAAGAGAGGCATTAGTTTTTGGAACACACATTTGAATTTTCCAGAACAAAATACTCTGAAGGACCAGCCAGCTTTTGTCCTCCAGGTAGAGATGAAGGGAAAACAGTGGAAAGATAGTAGAAATGTTTTAGTGACAGATTAGCGCATGTAGTGTCTGTCCAGTTGGGAGGGCATTAGAGGGATTTTTATACTTTTATATACTTCATAGTTGAGAAACTTTATTTCTGAAAGTTTCAAAATATATGCAAAAATAGAATGAACCACCATCTAGGTTTACCAGCTGTCCTTTGTGGTAAATCTTACTTTATCACTTCCTATTGTCCATTGAATAATTTGGAAGGAAACCCAGACAGCTAATTTCGTTCTTAAATGTGTTAGTATGCCTTTGCGAAGGTTAAGAACCATCAAGAGATCTCAGGCAGGGTACCAATGAGTAGATCACTTAGGAAGATGAAGGCAGTGGGAAGAGTGAGTTGCTGGAACAAGCGCGCACAATCGGTATAGAGACTGTTTATGATTGTTTAGTCCACAGCAATGTTTACTGAGCTCCTCTTATGTTAGGAATGTAGTCTACAAATTATCCTATTTTTGAGGCCTTTCTAGCCCAGAAGAATGTTTCTCAACCACTGTAGCATCAGCATTTGGAGCTAGGTAATTCTATTGTGCGGGGACTATCCTATGCATTGTAGAAGGTTAACAGCTCCCAATAGATGTCAATCACAGCTCCTGTAGTTGTGGCAGCACATTATGTTTCTAGACATTTCTATATTTCCTAAGTTACTCCCAGATGAGAACCACTGTCTAGTGACAGGATACAGACAAATAGGCCCTTGCAGTGCATGCCATTAATATTGAAAGAACCCAGGGAAAGAGTTCAGAAACAGTGACTTTAGTTTAGTAAAAATATATCTTAAATGGGGCCTGCACGAAGCCTCCTGAGTCCTTAGGAGACGTTACCTCCCCATCCCGCCCTCTTTACCCGATGTCAATAGATGTGGTACCAGTTTGACGCCTTGTTTCCCTGTAGGCTTGCTCAGGCCTATGGTGTTTAGAACTGAACCAAACTGTAGGCCAAAAGCTGTGGTCAGTTACTCATGCATAACCCCAAGAATATAGCGTTTATGAAAACCATGCCTAACAATCTGAGGAAGGAAATTTTGGTTGTAGAGGTAGACCAAAATTTGCTCAGAGTGTATGAAAAGATTTAATTCAAAATGTTGATTATAGCTTATTCTTTCGGCAAGGAAATCTATTAAAATTCTCTTTGCAGTAACATGTAGGATCCCTTACTTCCAATCTTATTCTTAAACCCAAAGCAAATATTGTTACATTCACTCTTCTTTCAGCATGCCAACTCAATTATAGGGTTCTGATGGAGATGAAACCATTGTAGTTAGACTCGGGAGTTAGGGGATTTGGACACTGAAAAGTTAGAGGGTAAAATCATTTCACTTCAGCTTTGCAGACCGTGCTTGTTACTGTTTATGCACAGTCATGAAGAAACTGTACCAGGGAGAAACAACTGTTTCTGTTTAGCTCTGAGAGGGCCCCTATTTGGGGTGGGGAGAGATTAGATCATAAGTCCATTAAGAATTTTAAAACAGTGCCACCCGTCACGCAGGCCTGGCTATAAAACCTAAACTCTTACATGTGAAATCTCTTTAGGGAAGAATCATCATTTTTAAATCACTTGGGGATTCTGAGTGACAAAGTTGAACCACAGGCGGTCGATTACATGGAACTCTTCCCAGAAGTGTGTATACTTCTCGCATGAGGCACACTGCTGAGACCGTTAGATGCCTTTGGACTTAGTTCAGCGAATCCAACTACTATTTCATGAAAGTGGGTGAATTTTGTGGTTAGATGCCCCTACTTCATAGGGCTTGGAGAGTTTAAAATGAGAATATTAAGTGAAGGCTTTTTGTCAGTTGGTAAAACACTATACAAATGTAAAAGTGTAAGGTGTCTCCATTGTTGTCACCAGCAAGGCTGATGGGACCACACTCCCAGGAGAGTTTTATTTTGTGGTTATAGTAGGGAATATGTGTTCTACAAACAGTCCTCTCTCCTTTCACCCTGTTGACCTTCTTTATTTTTTTATAAACATCAACATATTCTGCTATTGGTCAAATTTCCACAAGTTCTTTTTGTTTCACCAGAGATTTAAACAGAAGGTGCGTGTTCCTTCTTTAGTGAATGAAAGTGGAGATGAAAGAGATGCTCTAGACACGTTCTGCTTTTAAGCAATAAAAAGGAAGGGCACTGTTTCTAGAAAGGGCCAGAGAGAGAATATTTTTCATTTGTGGCCCAGATGCTTCCTCTCTAAACTGCTCGGTTTTGTTGTTGTAGAATGAAAGTAGCCATCGACAATATGTTCAGTGTGGCTGTGACCACATTGAACTTGGTTTTGGATTGAATTTATTTCATAAAACTTTCACGTATTTGTCAAGAAATAGTTTTCTCGGGCCAGATGTGATGGTACATCCCAGCACTGAGAAGGCTGAGGCAGGAAGATTGCCAGGAGTTAGGTCGAGGCTAGGCTACGTAGTGAGTTTATGGCCAGCCTGAATCACAGAGTGAGATCTTGGCTCCAAAATAAGTCGTCTTCTTTTGATTTTTAAGAATATAACTTCCAGAATATAAAAATCCACTCTTAGCTCACTGGCCAAAAGGTCCTGAGGCTGGCCTGCCTCGTGTTCACTGTTGTGTGTAAGCACAACTTAGTGCTCCCCGGCTAAGGACAGAGCAACACTCAGCTTGCTTGGTCCCAGAGGCAGGAATGGTTCAATGCCTGCTCTGATATTTTCCAGCTGTGACCTTGGGCTAGTCACAGGATATCAGAGTCCTGGGCTGGTCATTTTTAAAACAGTGATAAAAATTCTTTTCCTGCCTCCCTCACAACACTGAGGCAAACCCCAAATGAAATCTTGGCTGGGTAGCACTTTAGGAACGTGAAGCATTCTAGAAATACTGAGATGTTCAAGTATTTTAATGGCCTTGTTTCCTCCTTTTTCAAAAGTACATCAACATTTTAAGTGCCCTTCACCAAACTTTTCTGGCAGGGCTGTTCCATGCCAGCCTGGACCCTGAGGGTATGTGGTTAAGTAAGAGTTAGACCTTGCCCAGCAAACCCAGCCCATTAGGTTGTGATGTGACCCAAATATAACAGGAGAGGGGTGAAATGAATGGGGTGGGAGAGACCAGCCCTGCTGGTTGTGGCTGGAGCTGGGGAGGGCCAAGAAGGGACTCCCAGCAAACACTGCCAACAAAGCAGGTGGAGGGAAAGAAGGCATGGTGATGTGGAGCATCATGGGTAACTTGGGGAGCATAAATAAGTTTTGAACAGCCCAGCATGGGTAAAGGACCCCTCAGGATCCTGAGCCCTGGCCCACCCCATGTTCACTATTGGTAATAGTGAGTGCTGTGTGCAAGCAGCCACTTAGTACTCCCCGGCTAGGGACATAAATAAGTTTTGAGCAGCCCAGCATGGGTAAAGGACCCCAGTAGGGACTACTTTGTATCTGATGCTGAACAGTTTGGATTGTCCATCTGTAAACAAAGAAGAGTCATTTAGGGGCGTAATTGGAGCAATACATGATCAGCTCTGGACTCTAGACAATTCACTCTGGGGGCAGGTATGGAGTGCAAAATATTTGGGAGGACCAGTAATAGTGGAGACGGGGAGACCTCTGTGGTAAGGCAGACGAGTGATGACAATGAACCAAGCTATAGCACAGTAAGTAGCACTCAAAAGACAGAAGAATAAAGATGCAAAATCTATAAGTTCTTAACAGAATATTTTAGAAGTGGAATAATATTATGAATACAGCAGAGAGGCATGACATTAAAGGTATTAGATCCATTTGTAAATAAATATAAAGGTACACACATACACAGACTCAAATTCCCTAAGTTTAGGTGTTTGCCTTCACATATTCGTCAAGTTGGAAAGCCTCAGTCATTAGCAGAGTACAGTGAATCAATTGTTAGGAGAATACAGTGCCTAAAATTTCTGGGTACTTACAGTTTGGGATTCCGAAGATGATATTGACTGTGCCTTCACAAACTTATTAACAAGTAAACTGCTATGTATTTATTAAATATGAAATATTGACTTTCCTTGAGATTTTAATGACCTTTTGCTTAAATGTTGGTTTCCTCGTGGAATGCATTATAACTTATGCTTTTGTTTCAGAAAAAGCTCCAAGCATTAAGGAAGCAAATCCAGTTTCTCCACGTAAGTCTTTGTGCAACTCTTTCAAAATAAAGCCTCCTGGGCTTTGATAGGATTTAGCTGGCTGGTGAACATTTGCCAAATGTTTTGATAAGGAGACTTATGCTCTCATTCTCTTTTCCTCCTTCCTTTTCTTTGTGTTTTCTTTTGTCCTTTCCTCTACACTTCCTTCATCCTCTTCTTTCTTTTTACCTCTCCATAGTTGATCTTTCAAAATATTAATTTGGTAATGCATTGGACATATGGCATGTATGGGAGCATGCTAAACTTACTTTTAGAGAGCTAAGTTTGTTATTCATGTGCTTGTGTATCCATTATGATCCAAAAACCATTAACATACAGTTGTGGCTAAGTGGCGGGAACAGTATTCACCTGCTCAGTGAAGTAGCACTAAGGAATCCAATTGTGGTATGTTCCAGACCATTTCTAGTCCAAGGAATGTACTGGTTTTAGTTTATTTTTTCAGATAGACTGCAATAATATAATAATAATAATAATAATAATAATAATAATAATATAAAGCATAATATCAATTACTGCAGAATGACTTGAAAATTCTGTAAGTCCATTTCATCATTTTGTACAGAACTGTTAAGAAATATTTTAGTGACTTGCCCCTGGTTATCATTAGCATGAGGCAGTATTCCACCCTGGCTTCCTGGCTTCCTACCCAGAGTTCATCTCAAATTTGACCTTCTTGGGAGAATCTATGCTTTTTCTTTTCCTTCTCTGAGATTCCCAAGATGGGTCTCCAAGGCTGATCCCATAACATGCACGTAGAGAGTGCCCTTACACCAAGCTGCTCATATGCATTCCCCCAAGTAGATTATTTTAATAAGAACAGTGTCATGATCTCAGAAAGAGAGGCCCATGTGGATACACATTTCCCCATACTTATTCTGATTTTTGTAAGTGGCATTTCCATCTTTAGAGTTTTAAAATATTTCCCTAAAGTTATAATCATGTTCTGTCTTTGCATCTGTAAGCATTAAAAGTCAAGTTGCCTTTTAAAATCTGTGTTAGGGACTGGATTAAATGGATTGATGACTTGGCTTACAGTAACCTCCATAGGTCTCTACCCAGTACTTATCCCCCTTAGGGACCCTCATTCTGTTTTATAATCTTATTTTGTATACCTTGTGCCTCCAGTAGGTTAAATTATCTTTTTCACAATTTAAATGAACACAAAAAAGCACATAGGAGTACAAGAGTGGTAACTGGAAATGGGAGTTTGGGCCATGCCTTTCTCCACTGTGACATACCTTCCCCAAGTCTTCTGGAGGCTGCAGGGTTGCTTTTGTCCACAACTGAACCTTTTAGATTGATGTGAACTAAAAAGCAAAAAAATTTAATTTATATAGAGTGGAAAGAACAGCAATATTTCAGTAGTGGGGAGATCTTATGCCTTTGTTCTATATTTAAAAAGAAACAAAACTTCAAATTCTTATTCCATAAAACTCTTATCTTCCTTAGTAGCTGATTTAAGCTTTTTATAAGTGACTCGAAGACAGTTCTCTTAAACAAAAGGAAATAGCATATTTCTCTGGTCTGGAATTAATTTCACGTAAAAAATGGACAAACATTTGATTCTGTTTATATGCTTTGCTGACCATGAAACTGATGTCACTGTCCACTGAGAAGTAATTTCTGTTCTCCTTGTAGATAGATCACATTTGGAGACGTGTTAAAAAGCTTTTGCTGCATAATTATTAAGATTGAGGGTTTAATCAGTAAAATGTTGTAATGCATGGGAATAGTTTATTTTTACTATTTTCTTCTTTTACTTGTATCTGTTATACTTTCAAATGTTAAGAAAATAGAGTGTATATTGCATATTTCTGTGCCATATGTTTCATTATTGGAAGTGTTCAGTGAAAAAGAAGCAATTAATCTTTTTTTTCTTTTTGTGGTATCAGAGATTGAACTCAGGACCCTGCGCTTGTCAGGCAAGCGCTTGTTCTACTGAACTATCTCCCCTGCCCACTCAAATTTTGACAATAAAAGTTCACTTGGTTTTCCAGAATATTTTAACTTATATATTTTCAGGCTATCCTCCATTCAAATAGTAGGTCCTCAGATTGGGACACTGAGACCACAGGTTTTTAAAATTAGTTTGTTGTTCAAAATAAGTTGTAATCTGAGAATATTTGGAAAACTGATCATTTTTCCTTTGACCAAAAATTTGCAAGTAACAAAACGCAGTGTATTTTACTGGGGCTCTTATGACCATCTCAGATTTTATTAGCCAGGGCTAAACTTTTCTGATAGTGCCTATAAAAATGAATGTAAAATTGCTATGTATGATGCAGACTAACAGAGTCCATACATTGGTTTCCCTCTTTTATAGAAATTTTCCATGGTCTGGACACCCTGACTGTGATGGGTATTGCGTTTGCAGCATTTGTGATCGGAGCCCTCTTGACGGGGGCCTTGTGGTACATCTACTCCCGTACAGGTTAGTGTGACCGCTCGCCGTCACTCGGTGCATGTCCTGTGCGCTAGCCACACCCCAGTCCCTTGGTGTTTCATTGCATGAATGAGTGAAATGAAGGAGTCCATTCCCACTGTTTTCGTATGTATATGTTTGGCATAAATTACATTTTGTAAAAGTGCAATTTGCTTTAAGTAGTGGTAGAAAAGTAATAAGTAAACACTGCAGTAGTGACATTGGTGACATTTAGCTTCTAATGACACCATTTTGTCATTAAAGTTTAAAGAAAGTCAATGCAGATCAACTGGAAATAAGCCATTCGCCCAAAGGTAGACCTCGGAGTAGATTTCTAAGTGTGCGGACGTGAAAAAGGAAGCCCAGCTTATGCTACCACGCCTGCAGTGTTGAGCAGTGTCTGTCTAAGTCCCTCGTTGGTGACTGAAACCAGAATTTCTCAACCTTTCATTAAGTCTAAAGCTCTCTCTCATAGCTCTATTTAATTTTTCAAAATATATTTTCATGGACTGAGGAAAAATAAAACTGTTACAGTAAAGCATTTTGCTTCTTAAGCTACTGGAAAGTCCCCAGGGTTGGAGCACATGGGCAGAAGTGATAGCCTGATCTGAGGCAGTGTAGAGCACAGGCCCTGATCAGTGAGGGGTAAGGGGTAGGGCTAGCCTGGGTCTATAACTTTGTTTCGTTTTTCTTTGAGTTAACACTGTAATCTTTTGCTTCCCCCTGGGCCATTCAAGTAACCCAGCTGAAAGGATAACCAGTTCAAGACAAGGGAACCACCAAAGGGCATCCTGTGGCTTATCTTAGTTCTCTTGATTTCTACACAGAACCTCAAATTGTTGAGAAAAAAAAAAGACACAGGATCCTGTGTTAGCAAAGAAACTGAGGATCTTTTTCTTTTTTATCTGATACAAAGAGAGGAGCAAACTCTTGTGCCTGGCATAGGAAATTCATCCAAAACACAGTCAACATCTTGGCAAATATTTAGCAGAGTTTAATAGCGGTGCGTTGAGTCCTCAAATTGTTCCTATTAGGCAACCTTTGAGTGAAATATGTTTCATATGAAAGAGAAAATAAGACACATAAGTGTAATGTTTTTCAGTATTATATAAACGTCTATGAATCAGTTTAGGAGTATGCCTCCTCATGAGCAGTTTATAGAAGAACCAGAAGGAACAGCTTTTAGCAGAGTAGAATTTATAATGTAATTTTTAATCACAGAAATAGTGACATGTTCAGATCTCAAGCTAACAGCTCTTCAGAACTTTTTCCAACCCCTTGTATGGCTGAGAAGTCCCACAGCCTCTGGCAAACTCTGTTGTCTGTTGAGAATGAACTTGAATGTACTCCAAGAAGACTGAGTAGCCCTAAGGATTTTATATGGGGGGCAGTCACCTACAGAAGCCTCCCGTGTGTCTATCCACCATTGACTGGCCACAGTTACAGCTAATGCTGGGCCAGGAAGCCAGGTCTGGGAAGAACACAGGGCAGCTGAGCAGCACCCACTTGGGAACACACCCCACTGAGCCCCGCCCCTGTGTGGCCCTGGCTTTCTTCCACAGCCAAGTGCACAGATCTGATGAGAGGCTAAGCTTGGGTTGTAGCATGTGTTGCGGCTGCCCAAGCTTGGAGAGTTGTTATTGACCCTTCTCTACCCGGGGACTTAGGATGGCACTTCACTATTGTTAACATAGAGATAGGTTTGAGAAGAGCAAGACACAGCCAGTGATGCTTTTTACCAAAATATGCCAGTTCAGAAAGTAAAAGGTTCATAGATGCATTTGGGTTTAAAATTTGTTGGCATCACTTATAATACAACTTCAATTTTTTTTTTTTATTCAAAGCTGTAGGCTCTGGATCATTTTATAGACTGCTCATCTGGAGTACCAAAGTCATGCAAGCATGAAAAAGGCTTATTTCAGAACCAAGTGGTAGTTTCTCTTCAGAATCCACTGGTTTCTCACCTGGCTCAGGTGGTAGCAAGTTTGGACGAATAGGGAAGGTCATGAGGCACTGGCTGAGAGGGAGTGATGAGAACTCAAGACTGACTCAGTTCATTCCCTTTCTGAGGTGGGCTGAGCTATAGGACTCAGACTTCATCTGGTATACGCAGGGGCCAGGGTGGTACAGCTGCCTCTGTCCTGAGCAGGCTTCATGTGGAGGTCTTTCCCTTTGGTCATGCTTCCCACTCGGTCCGCAGCACACAGCACAGCACCTGATCACACAATTAGATTGTGAACAGCCACTTACCTACCTGGAATTTCTGGTGGTCTGAAAAGGTGAGGACCCAACTTTATAACATAACCCCTAGGCAGATAAGAGATACCTCTGTAAGACAGTATCAATGCTATCTGGAGAATTTCTTTCCTAAAACTTATGTCTCTCCCAAGATGGTGAAGAGAGAAAAGGTGGTTGGCAGTAGGAAGTTGCTGGCCCAGAACCATAGAAGCTTTGTGGTTCTGAGGAGCCTTGCAACTTTTGGGGTGCCCAACCCCTAGCTCATGAAAGTCCTTAAAGTCTAATGCAAAGTTGTATCTGTTGTTTTGTTGAGGACACGAGCTCTTTTTTTTTTTTTTTAAGAAAACCTTTTCAGTTTCATCAAGACAGTGCATGCACATAGTTCAGAGGCTGAAATAGTCCTACAAGACTTGTTATAAGAAGTCAGGAGGCCCTGCCGGCCTCCCTCCTTTCTCTCCCTCCCTAGAGCACCATCCTTTTACTCTTAGCTGCTTCTTTTGGCAGTTAATCCATTTCTCTAAATAATATGATATATGGCTGCATTTTGATTTTCAGTTTTCCATCAATCTTTTCCAGTGGAAAAATGAGGCTTTACCTCTCTTTTACCCCATGCCTAATCATGTGCTCATTCCTTTTTTGCTCCCCTTCCCACATTGCCCTAGTAGAATTATACTGAAATTTTGGCTAAGATCCTTACTGACTATTTAATTATATTATTAGGACAACCTAAAGGCTCATCACAATTTAACCAGGTAAGATAACAGTTCTTATACAGGTCTTTTAAATTTCCCCCGGATTAATAGTGTTTCCCTGCCCTCCCACCTTCTGGTTAGATTTTTCTATATTTATGATTAATTTGTTTTCTGACTCTGCCAGGTATCCTAATTTCCCCTTAATATGTTCAGATGTATCAGGCATTGATTCCTTTTCTTTAGTAACTCTTCCCTGGAGGCTTTCCTAACCTGCTGCTATCTGAGCTAGGGCCTCTAAGTCTGGACGCTCTTGTCCTCTGTCTTCTCTTCCATCATTATTCTGGGGAATCTCTTCAGTTTAGAATCACAGGTGTCCTGTATCCTCTATCCTGTGCCTTCCTCCTTTTTTGGTTTAAAACTTAGAAAGTAAATATTTTTCACATCTGGCAGGTCTGAAAATACTCTCATGTTACAGAAATACCTTGCAAATAGTCTGTCAAGCTATAGAATGCCTGATTATAAAAAATTTTCCTTATGAATTTTATTGTCTTCTAACTCAAGGCTGGTCCCCTTTATGTGTGACCTGTTTGCTTCTTTCTGGAAGACATCATAAGCTCCCTTCACTTACATGTGCTTTCATACATTGTGCTGAGCTTCAGCTGGACCCTTTCAATCTAGAAACTCATGTACTTCAGCACTGAGATATTTCAAAGCTCATACTTTTTCTCATCCTCCTCTTTTAGTTATCTATTGAGATTTTAGTACTATTTTGGAAATTTTAAATTCCAAGAACATTTTTTTTTCTAGTGAATTAAAAATATCCTGTTCTTGCCTCTTAGGTATAGTATCCTATTTTAACATAGGATTTTTTTTAGAATCTGGAAGCTTAGGATCTGAGCTTTGAGCTTGCAGGTAGGACTCAGAACTTCCTTAGGATGTTGGATGGGCCTTGTTATTGATGAGCCCCTAATGTCACTCCCTTGGAACTTCCCTCTTTAACTTATCTAGTTTTCATAAAACAAGCCCTTCTGCATCCCACTGGAAGGTGTAGGTCTGGCTGGTGGGAGACCTTTTTATTGGGCACCAATGAAAGTAAACTTGCATGGTGACACATTATATTTAGAAAATAGACATCAGAAAGCAAATAGACTTCCTGGGTGGAGCATGGTATTGTTCACTGATTGTGAACAATCAAGCACATGCCGTGTTCTGGAGGAGACAGATTTGTTCACTGCCACTAGAGACAAGGCCCTCCTGTTTTTGCTACTGTCAGGCTGAGCAAATGAAGCCCAGTGGAACCAATACCATAGATATTTACTTAATGCCCCTTTGTGAATATGGTTCTCTTCCCCTATGAGACTGTGCCCGGTGCTGGACATTATGGAAATCCTTGGTCTCACCCATTTCAAAGAGTAAACTTCCTCATTCCTGCAGGATGTGGGTCCCAGCACAGGGCAGTGAGGGAGGAGATTTTGAGAAACCTTACTGCCTCTTACATAGGCGCTTGGCCAGCTCCACTGCTTTCAGCCTTCTATTTCCCCCCTCTCTCAGAGGTTCCTGATGTCACCGTTTCCTGATTGAGGGGACACTGTCAAGTAAATCACTTCTCCAGTCTTCGCACTGTTACCTTGGGTTTTGATTCTCATGAGTCTGCGAGATCACTTCCCAGCCATCCATTTATTCACCAGTTTCTACTACTTTATTATTGTCTTCATTCTTGTCATCTTTGCTTCTGTGGGTCTGTGCCTTTTGCAACTCCATTTCCTGTCATTTTGGTGATGTATAGGGAGGGAATATAAATAGTGTGTGCATATAAGCACTGTCTCTACAGTGTCTTATTTTCCCCCTTTAGGTCATGTGTATGCTTATCATTAATCATAATTGTTATTTACTTATTTATTTGTTTGTTTATTTATTTATTTGCAGTGTCAGGGACTGAACTTGTGACCTTGCACTTGCCAGGCAGATGCTTATGCTTGTTGAGCTGTCTCCTTGGCCTCTCTACACTCAGTCTTGCCCTTTGCTTTTTATCACTGACTTACTCAAGGTCCCTGAGAAGTTGCTGATCTGTTTCTTTTGCATGTAGTGGGAAACAGGCCCAGGGCACTGACGGGACTTCTCGGAGTCCCATGGCTACAGCAGCCGGGACTGACCTCTACTTTCTCAACAGAGAGCACACTCTTCCTGTCCTGTGTCAGATTCAAAGGCCACAGAGCCATAACACTTGTTTCTTCTTGGCAGATAGTAAAACTTCAGCTTAACATGTACAGTGCCACTTCAGTTTATGAACGCTTCTGTTTGCAGATAATTTGTTTTACAAAAAACAGACATCCAGCCAAATTTTGCTTTTGATAGCTTGTCACACTGGGTGACAAGCATGACCACAGCCCTCTACCCACCATAAGCACAGCCATCTTCCTCTAAATCATAAAACCAATTAAGTTCGTAAACCGAGGTGCCACTGTTTGATTATTCTTTTTTCCTCTGGTTAGTCTCTGCTAAATTTTTGTTGGTTCTCATATATTCATTCATCAAATTTTTTTAGGTGTCATCAAATGCTAGTTAATCTTGTGGGCACTGGTAGCCTGGTAGGAGAACAACAGAGGCCTGTGCCTGTGATCCCACAGATACTGGGAGGAGGAGAATAACCAGATGGGCAGTAAACAGTGGTTCAGTTGAAGCCCAAACATGGGCACATATGTCAACCATTAGGAAAATGCAATTCGGGGAGCTTTGTCAGAGGGACAGAGAACTGGTGAGATAAGTCGCATCAGAGCAGGTGAAAATGGCTCAGTGGAATAAGCAATTCCCTTGCAAGCACAAGGGCCTGAGTTCAATCCCAGGTTCCACCAAAAAAAAAAAAAAAAACAAAAATAAAACCAAGAATTAAATTTCTTATAAAAATTTCACAGTACCTTAGAGGAGGCTGGAAAAAAAAAAGACAAAGGATCTGAATGCCCAGAAGCTCAGGGAGGACCTTGGCATCTTGGGAAAAAATTTATAGGAACAGACCCAGGGAAGCTGAGAGCTCATAGCCCCCTTTGTTTAACATCTGAGTAGCAAGTGAACAAGTCCTGCCTTCTGTATAGTCACAAAGTGTTTATCTGCTCTGGCTCATCCTTCTTCTTTTTGTCCCCCACAGTCCTACCTTAGGTTAGATTCATGTTCTTTTCACAAGGGCTAGGCTGGGAACTCAGTGAGACCCCAGGTTTCTAAAACATTGCAGCCTCCAGAGAAACTTGTAATTAAAAGCATTTACTGACTCACAGGGGCTTTACGTATGTTCTGGGTTTCCATGTGGAGCGCAGTGTGTTCAGTGAAGGCTTATTGAATACAAATCTTGAGAGATTGGGACAGGCATGCCTAATTCAAAATCTCCACATTCTAATTTGGTTTGTGAAACAGTGTTTTTTTTTCCACTTTTAGGTATTTTTCTATGCAGACAGGCTTAAATAGCATACATTTTTATAGGACCTTGAAGTTCATGAAGCTTTTCGTATGCATTTAGTGTTTAAGTATCACAACCTGTGGTGTAGAGTCTTTGTTGTTTACTAAAGGGAAGTCTGGTTAATACACCTCGCTTAGCACTTGGACAAACAGTGGTGGGCAACCTATGGCGTGAATGCAGGAGAGGGCTATTTGTATCTCTGAAAGCTGTAAAAGGTCCACCATCATTGAACTAGAGCTTCAAGTCCAGCTTCTGACAATAGCCCACACCTCAAGGTACAAACATATGTATGAAGTGCAGCCTTTCTTTTCCACCCACTCTTCCTATGCCTCTTTTTCTTCTCCTCTTATTCTTATTGTCAGGGTTTAAGTGCATTCTACTTAGGGGCCACAGAGGCAATCAAAAGTAAGATACAGAAAACCAAACATAAGTGCAAACAGGTTGCGGTACTGGACTACAGAAAGGAAACAAGCAATGGGACAGTTTGAAAGATTTTAATTCCCACTTGAATAAGGTGGGAATAATCATTCCTTGGCCTATAACATCCCCCCTACTCCTCCTGGAGTGTTTTGCCTTCAAAAGAAAGTTCTTTTAGCTTAGAGAGTGGAGAGGAATTATTATTGCAGATAATAAAAAGTGATTGAAGACGTTGCTAAACTGCAGACAGCTTAGTCTGCTGTCCTTGTGGGAGTTAGGATATCAAGAAACCCATGTTAACTGATAACAAAACTGCAACCAACACACAGGCTTACTAGAATCTTTTTTTTTCTTGCATAAAGGAATATAAAATCAAAATCACCCCAGGGTGTATGATTTTCAATCCTGTGTGTAAGTATCTCCCAAGGAGATCCCGTAAATGCCCTCTGTCACTAACCAATTCTTATAACCAGCAAGTTCTTTTCTATCTCGCCTATATCTGTTTCAGCCATTGAAATGCATTTTCTTATGTTCTGCCCTCCAAAAAGAATAAAAACAACTGTCTAGTCCTCTTTGTAATAATCCCCATGCGCGGTATTTGCAGTTTCCTTTGAATTAGTCTAAGTTCTCATCTGCCTTTTAAGCTCTTGCATTGTTATTGTTCCCTGCATTGCTGTTTCCCCAGAGAGCCTTCACGTGTCACCTATGATTTGTGTAAGTAGTATCTTTTCTAAAGCTGCCATGGTGAAGGACTTAGAGATAAAGACCCAGCTTAAAATAGATGACTGAGAGGTAGCAGAAGTTCAGGTTTGGGTAATGCTATCCCAGGCTAAAGAAATAAAATGAATTTTCCATTAAGAAATACATTTTTCTGGTTCTTAAAACATCCCTGGCACCATCTAGGCTTGGCCCAGGCCACATGAGGTGGGTGTGTTAAGCCTGGTAAGAGAACAACAGAGGCCTTGCACCCGCGATTCCACAGGCTGTCACCTCAGCACTCCTCCTCCTCTGAGCACTCCAGTGCCAACGCTTTTCCCTACTCGCTCTCCCTCCTCCCCAAATATTTCTTCCCTCAGTGTGGCTTCAGGTTTGAGGAACAAAGTGAGGCTGAGCACATGTCTCTGAGGGCCAAGTTAGATATTTGTCAGAAAGGAGCCTCCCTTGAATTGAACTTTTTCCATTTGTTCACTGGGCCTACTTGGTTTAGTCACAAGTCTTCCCTACTTGTCTCCTCCAGAAGCAGCCTGGCTTTTCACCCAAGGGGCATTTCAGAGAGAGGTGGTGCTCCAAGCCGCCCATGCAAGTGCAGTGGAGAATGGAAAGCCGAAGGAACCATTTCAGAAACCCCAGGGACTCTGTGGCCCTGGATATAGAAGCAGGAGCCCATTAAACATACTCCTCCGTGGCAAGCAGTCAGACAATGAAAACTCCTGTTTTTAATTTGGCCAAAAAGTAGAACTTGGAAATATTGAGAAATTTTGTGTTTTACGTGTGATAATAGCCACAGAGGTGGATAGGATCGTCTACACTGAAGGGCATGTCAACATTTCCAGACAGACTGTCCTTGACATTATTGGATCAAAGTATACAGAATATTAGGCTGCTCTGACTTGTCCACCTAGAGGAAATATCCTGCAGTGTTTTGTTTAGTTTTTCGGTTTGGGTTTTGGTTTTTGTTTATATTTAGGACAGGGTCTATAGGGTTCAGGGTCTCACTACGTAGGTCGGACTTACAATGATTGTCTTGTTTTTAGCCTTCCAAGTGCTGGGTCTACAGGCATGCGCCACCACACCCAGTCTCCTGCAGTGTTGACGATAGAGGTTCTTGGGATGCTTTGTTTGGAGGTTTACTTTTTAAAAAATTATTAGTACATTTTAGGTATAGATAGTTATCACATTCATCATAGGGAATGTGTACCTATATATGACACAACTGGATTCTTTTTCCTTTTCCTTTCTTTTATCCTCCCTTCAACTCATTCCCCTCCTTATTTACAAAAAATTTTGTTTTCATTCTTTTCCTTGTTTTTGTTTGTTTTTTAGGGTTTACTTGGAGTAGTGCATTGTATTACCATCACAAGAGCTTCCAAAACTCTGAAAGTTGAAAGATCTCTTTTTAATGAGTGATGATTAAACTAATGTGGCAACAAATTATATTTGGCAAATAGACATTGGCAAATATTCAGACTTCCTGGGAAGGGCACGGCTCTGGCATGTTTCCTGGGTGTGGCCCTAGGACATGCCAGGTTCTGGAGAGGGCATTGAGCCGTCCACCTGTAAGTACTGTCAGGCTTAGCAAATGAGGCCCGGCCAAACCAAAAGGGAAGGGGGTGGCTTACTTTTGTTTTTTTCTCATGAATCCTTTATTTTGGTGGGAAAAGAGATTTTTAAAATGTGGTTCGTGTTTAGCCACATTAATCCTTTCTGTAGGTAACGTGAGGGTCCAACTGAATGTGGATCAAAATGTAAGTTGGAAAGGGGATATACTTTTTAAATATGGATTAAGAGTTGTTAAGGTGTTTGATGTACATGTGTGTGTGTGTACATCAAAATTGGGGTTTGGATGTATCTGTCAGTAGTAGAGTATGTGTGAAGGCCCGGGTTTGCTCCTCAGTGCTTGAAGAGATATTTGATCCTCTTTAGAAATAAACTCCCACTCTGGGGAAAGTAAATTTTCAGCAGAAAGTTACTGCCATTGAGGCAAATGTCTCATGCTTCATTATATACACACGAAGAGAAGGGCATGATGCTGGGGAAAACTCAAAATATAGGTTTCCACAAAGAAGCATACAGATATGGAGTTTGTCTACTTCTTTAGAACATGGATCTCTTTCCCTCTCCATCTCCCCAAACCTAGGAGAAAAGACAATTGGAGGAAACACATGGGCCAAATACACAACAGGCATATAAACTCTCTAAGGTTGATGTAAAAATGTGTGGAGCTGTGGTTTCATAAAAAGGGTGATGGAGAAAGCTGTAACCAGACCCAGGGGCATGAGCCAGTTCTACATTTTGCAGAACTGCTCTTTTGGCAGAAGCTTCTGAGGGGCCCCCTGAAAAGGAATGGAAGTAACAGGCTCAAGTTCCTGTACTCGAGGGCAGAGGCTTTGCTTGTGTGTTTTGTTTTAATGAAACAGAAGGGAGGGTTACTTATCTCTGGCTGATAGATGTGCATTTCAGCGTGACAGGAAGGAGGAGGCTTGTTTATGAACAAGCCTTTGGGGTCCTTTGGGGTTTCCTGCATTGGAGCAAGGACACTGCTTATGAGTTTATAAAGTTTATGCTCTGAGTTTTAAAAAAAAAAAATGCAGTTTTTCACTGGGAGCCCTGAGCACTTTTCCCTACCTATAGCCATTTGTTGAGGGTTGCACTGAGGATCGTTTTTGCTGGAGAGAACTAACTCCAGGGCCTTTTGGATTGCTAAATGCAAACCATGTGTGTGACCTGAGATTTCCTCCCTCTCCACAGCCCTGTACATTTGGCACAAAGAATCGGTTTAGCTGAAATGCTGTGGGGTGTGTAATGAAAAGTGGGATGTTTAATTTGCTAGGAGATGCTCACGCAGGATGTGTTCAGTAGAGAACTTAGCGTATGGTGGGTACTTGCTAGCAGCCCCTGTGGTCACCATGTGCACACAGCTAAACCTCTTTCCCAAAAGTTTTTCCATAGCAGCCCTTGCGTAGTCTTATTCCTTAAGCAGGCTGTGCTTGGCACATGAAGTTCTTGGTTGTAGCCAGGGGCATATCCAGACTCTACCAGCCCAGTTTTAAACTTTTTGGAAACAGGCCCCAGGGCTTGGGGATGTAATTTCTGGCAGAGTGTCTGCTGCCCATGCCTAAGGCCCTGGGTTCAAGCCTTAGCACTAAAATAAAACAGAAAAAGGCCTCCAAGCTGCCAAGTGTCTGTTATTACAATTTAAATGCTCACTCTCTTTCATGGCTTGTCTCTAGATGTCTACCCAAAGCTTCATGTGGTCATAGGTGGGGCTTTTTAGAGGGGCTGGATCTAGGGTGTTGATGCTGGGATGAAGGATGTAGGATTGCTGAATTAGCCCACTGATTGGTTTGGTGTGGACAGTGGGAAGGCCCACCCTGGGTGTAAGAACTACCAGCCCTAAGGGTGGATAGCCTGAATAGAAAGAACAGAAAAAGGGCTGCTGGTGTCGCTTGCTGCTTGTGACTTTCACTGCCTTCTGCCCGCCCTTAACTGTTTCTCCTCTGTGATGCCCTTCTGCCTTGCTGCATTTGTGGAGCCAGCCAGTTACGAGCTGAGATCTCTGCAAACTGTGGGCCGAAGGAAACCTCCTTTAACTTTGGGTTCTTTGCCACATAAATGAATGAAGCACCCAAGATACTCTCCAAACTCTACAGTATCTTTGGGAGAAGACGCACAGCATTTTCTGAACACTGTCGGTTGGCTCACATAGCCCAGATGGTGCTGGTATCTTCAAAGGCTCTAGGTAAAGCAGGAGGAGCAGGAGTTTGAACCTAGCCTGGGCGACTTAGCAATTTAGCAAGCTGACACACACACACGCACACACACACACATGCACACATGCACACGCACACGCACACATATGCACACGCACGCATGCACACACATGCACACACGTACACACACGCATGCACACACACATACACACACACGCACGCGCGCACGCGTAAATGAATGCATGAATGAAAGAATGAAATTTGGGGAGGCTTCCTGAGATACAGCTCAGTGCCAATCCCAAGTATTGCAGATACAAAAATAACAACAACAAAAAAAAAAGGTGAAGGGGGTTGTAGGTCTTGAAATCCAGGGAGTTCTTATCCTTAGCTGTTAGGACTTGGCTACTATAAATGCCTGTCATTTGGTTGAGAAATCCTCCTTCCTCCGTGCACATGGCTTTCAAAATAAAACAACAGTCAACAAAAAAACCTTAACAGTCAACATAGACCTGGGCTTTCTGCTTCCTACTCACAGCTGTGAAAAGCATCCACTAAAATGACAAAGCAAGGGGCAATGTTCTGGGCCGCAATGTACATAAAACAGATCTTTTTCCCCCCTCTCTTTTTTAATATTAACTGCAGGGGAGACAGCAGGAAGGCAACAAGTCCCCACCTCCCCACCGGCCTCGGAAAACAGCAGTGCAGCTCACAGCATCGGCAGCACGCAGAGCACGCCCTGCTCCAGCAGCAGCGCGGCCTAGCCTCACCCAGCGGGTCTTGGCTGTGAGGGCATGCGCAGACACTGATGCCGCACGTCCACTCTCAGACGGCTTGACTCGGGTTCCCTTGGAAAGAGAGAGTGAATTTCAGCGTAAAGATTACCTGTTATGTTCACCCTTCATCGCGGCCAGTGGAAATGTGATCCCTGGATCTCTGCAACACTAGCATTCATGTGGAAAAGCTAATATGGTGGCCTTCTCCACCAGCCCCTCCCAGGCTGTGGGTGGGGGGGTTCTCAATGTGAAACACATGCCAGTTTTTAAAATGCTGCTTTGTCCAGGTGAAAACATCCAGAATGTGGAGCCCTGAGTTTTACCTTCACTCAAGGAGATGGTCAAAGGGTAAGAGCTAGATGGTAGACCCAGAGAGACATGGCCAGAGTCTGTTACATCTGAACCAAGATAGACAACAAAAGAAATGCCTGGAGGCTTTCTCAGTGTCTAACTTGCACCCCATCTGGATGCATACTCTTGACAGGCCACACTCCCTGGGGCCTGAGGTGTGGCCTGAAGGGTGCTGCCTTCAGAGAATGCATCCTGCCCCGAAAGGCTACATTCCTTTCTTGTTTCCTGGGCCAAAACCAGTGCTGATGACTTTGTCAGCTTCTTCTCTGCCCCTCCCAGCCCCCACTAAAAACATGTCTTAAGACAAATTTTGTGGTCAAGATCTGGAGCTGCAGATTTGTACAATTTTAATTCTGATAAATTAATATCTAAATTGGGTCAAATTCAATCAAAACATTGAGTAATTTGTGAGGTGATATATGTATATGAGTGTGTAAGTGCAAGTGTACAGTATGTCACCTGGAACATTCATTCCCTTAGTTGAAGAAGTTGAAATAGGCACAGTGGCACAGTGGCACGTGCCCGTAACACAAGGTCCCCTGGCATGACCCCGTCTTAAAAAAAACAGATGAAAAAAATCTATTTCCATTCTGATAATGTCTGCTGCTTCCAGAGTTGGAACTTATTCTTAAGTAATAAATGGTAGAATGAGCATTTTCTTTCAATACACATCAACCTTTGAATTAAGCCCTCGTATGAAAAGCAAACCCTTAGGCAATGTGAATGCCTGTTGGATTCTTATTGGTTATCTAAATATGTCACCAATCCTGTGAGGGCTCTTCTGAGCAAGGAGAAAAGTGTACTCATTTGTTTTGCTTTTGTTAAATATATCCAGATTCAAAAGGATTTGAAGTGAATTTTATTAAATAGAATAATATGATGCCACATTGCAGCTAAAATATGCTCAGTGATACCCGTATGTTAAAAAGAGAATACCAGAAGGGAATTTCTATGCCAAATCATTTACTACTGACTTGATAAATTAAATACAATTCTTTTTCCATAATCCTCCTCCCAACAACTTAGCATTCCATAAATAGAACAAGTTATATTTTATCCTAAAATACTCATAACCAAATTCCACTGCCTTTAAAATACAGCAGTTATGCCGGGTACTCTGTGAATGGAACCTTCCATGTTGATGAAACTCAGAACCTTAAAGCATTGCCTACAAGGCAAATGGTTAGCTAGAGACGGACAGTCACTAAAAACCATTGACAGGATGCTTATGGATATTCAAATGGGATAATTTTAACCAAAGCAGACTACTTAGCAGCTGAGATTTCCAGGCTGTCTACAGCGATACATTGAACATTGTTTCTAGATTTTCATATACATATGAGGACAACATGAGACAAGGAAAATGTTTTCCTTTAATTTTTTAACATAAGGGTATCATAGCAGAGGGCCTGGTTACGCTACCTGTGTTTGAAAATAATGCGCTTTGCCT
This sequence comes from Ctenomys sociabilis, assembly GCA_004027165.1. Taxonomy (NCBI): domain Eukaryota; kingdom Metazoa; phylum Chordata; class Mammalia; order Rodentia; family Ctenomyidae; genus Ctenomys; species Ctenomys sociabilis. Next base: position 134,176 of record PVKA01000174.1, read on the forward strand.
AACCTTCAGCAGAATGTATTGTTTTAGCATATTCTATGTATTAAAAAGTTTAAAGATGTCTTCAAAGAAGACTAGAGTCTTTAAGTCACTTATAGCTATATTTTACTACAAAAAAATTTGTGTATAAAGATATATTTAAGTGTTTTAGATAAATTTAAGTTACTCCATATGAAATGTTTAATTTCAGTTACTGTGAATTCTTCGATCAGTTCTTTGCTTTAAAAAAATAAACCACCTTTCCATCTTTTAAAAGGAAAATTAGCTACAAGGAAATATTAAAAGATACATTTCTTAGATGGGTAGGGTTTAAAACTTCTGTAATATATTTAAATGTATATTTTTGAGAGAGTTTCTACAGTGCCAATGATTTTATAAACTTAAATTAATTTACAAATTTATAGATGCAGGCCAAAAGATTTTTAAAAGAGAGAAAAGAAAAGCAATCCACCTTTATTTGTTTGGGTCTCATTGTCAGAAGTACTGTTCAGATAGAGAAATTCATATTAACAAAGCCAAATCCCATATTGGAGAGTGAATATCTTGAAGTATTTTTTTTTTTTTCCAAATAGGGCATTTCTCCCTAGCTTCTTGTTGCAGCATTTCTGATTGCTTCACCCTTCACAGTTTTAGTACAAAGTACAAGCTCTACTTTTATAACATGTTCTGCAAGTTTGTTTAAAACCATCATTATATTCCAGTTGAACTCCCTTCTATCAGCAAAGCCTCATGTTATTTCCATAGTACACCCATAATCCACAAAGCTCATTTTGGTTTTTGTTTGTTGATACTGAAGCTATTGCTGAAATGTTTAAACTCCACCACAGACTATCTGTGTAACACCTTTAGCTTTCCACTGTGCAGGGTTTGCCAGCTGTTAACTCTGTATTTTAAAATGTCAATTTCTTTGGTGTAAGCTGTTTTTGTAGCATTTCCTAAACACAAAATGGTCTTTTCCTTGTGTGGTAATGAGATTGCAAATCCATTTCCTGTGTGTTCTTGGCGGGCGCGACTGCGAGTGTGTGTGGGATGTGTGTGTGCCTATCAGTCTTTTTGGACTGTAACTACCTCATGGCTTGAATGATGACTGCTTACTGCTGGTTGTGTTAACAGGACACATTTTTGTTGGGCGAGTCTTATGTGTGGCTTTTCTTTCCTGTTTGTTTTATCTGGGGGTTGTTCATGAAACCAACAGATATTTTTCTTAAAAGGACTATTATGGGTTTCTAAACACAATTCTTCTCTCTTCTGGTTTTTACTGAATGAGCCTGATTTTGTTGCTGTTTTTTTCGTCACCTGTGAGGGTAAAAAGAGTAACCCGAAAATCCCTGTGGCCAGTTTGAACACCCCTGTTGTAATCTTTGTTTGGTGTGTCCGCAAATTTGTCAACGTGCTTAGCTGTGTAGTCTTGATAACCACAGTTTTAAGTCCTTTATCTGTGCATAATAAAAAGATATATATCAATTATGAATATGTGTCTTGTTTGGTCATTAATAAATTCTTTCAGCTGACACATCTTTATGTCTGACTCATGCTTTCTGTCCTCCTTACATTACCTGCTTCATCTTCGCTGGCGGGGAGGGTGGTTGAAGCAGCTTGGGCTACTCTCCTGGGCCTTCTATCAGTCTCCTACAGTCAAAGAAAAAGAAGGAATGTCCGTCTACTCTCTACCATGTTCATCCCCTCCAAATACCCCAGTGCCACTTCAGCCTTTCCCACTTCACTGTGGCACCGTCTTCCAGTTACCTAAGGCAGAAAATTAGGAATCAAACTGGCGCCTTTGTGGCCTTCCCAACTACATGTTAGTTTTCCTCTAGAACATTCTCTAAAGCCGTGGACTGATTCACCTTCTGCTGCTGCTGCCCACTGCCCTGGTGCCCTTATCTCACTCAGAATTTACTGCAGGAGCTTCATAAGTACTGTGTCAACTGCCAGTCTTGTTTCTCCCCAGTTCTTTCTTTGCTTAGAGCAAAACTAATACCAAAACACTCAAATCGCTTTACTTCCCAACTTGAGCCCTTCAAGTAAGTCCTCAGTCTGCCTTCAGGATGATTGAAATGAGGATTAGTGCCTGCAGTCCCAGCTGCTTCTCTTGTTTCTCTGGGGCTCGATTCTGTTGGGCACGCCCAGGCCAGATGACTTTGTACTATGAAAATGTTTCCTCTCACCATCTAAGATTACATTATAATGGTGGAGAGTCCCTGTACTACCGTATCCCTTTCCCCTTTTGAGAGTTAATGTCCTCAGAGCTGTGAGTAAGGACAGCAGCCCACCCCTCACATCTTCCATAGATGAGTGTCCATAGTGGGCAGGAGACTAGGAAGAGACGGTTACCTTCTGCCCAAGTGAGGCTGAAGTCATGACAGAGAGTCCTGCTGTTTTTTAGTGAAGAGATTGTCTCCAGAGGACACGAGAAATAGGCAGGTCAGCTAATATTTCTGCCATCACCTCTCCATTATCTGGTGGAGCAAAACCAATGCCATCCCTCAAAGGGCGTCTCAGAGGGTCTACAGAGTGACTAGAAGTGCAGGAGTTAGGGTGTGTGTGTCGGGGCTATAGTTACTGCTTTTTGTGAGAGACAACATAGATATTTTGTAGTTATAACCTCTAATCTTTATGAAAACTTTCTCTTGTTTACAACATAGAATTGTGAAAAATGAATGAAAAAAATATACATACAGCAATGAAAGAAACCCCTCCATTTTAGGTAAAGCTATACTGATTGGTGTTCAGTGTGTGTTCCCAGGCCCCTCCTTGTGCTCACATCAGTCAGCACATGTCACTGCAGTGAGGAAATGAAGCTGTAGCAGTCATAACTCGTTTTTTTCACAAGATACATCTTTCTGCCAGACCCTCTAACGTGAGTACGTCAGTGGCAGACTCAACCGACCTGAAGCTGCCATGATGAAATATGGTTATCAACAGAGGTAAAATATTCTTCATAGCTACCTTTCCTGGCCCTTTCAGTTGCTCCCCTGGAAGAACTGATGTTAACAGTCTTGTTTTCGGGCTGAGATGTATTGAAACACATTCATAAATGAAGGGATTCCTGTTTTATTTACTAAAACTGGAATCACAATAGCCATACTGCAACTTGCCTTCTTCACTTGACATGGACCTCCCTCTAGAAGGTTCAAAACAACAACATGCTTAGTGGTGGTTACCTACTATTTCCTGCAGTGACTCAGCCTAGTAACTATCAGTGAACAATTAGAAATGTTATTTTCTGGTTTCTGCCAAGATACTCTGTTATATCCATATGCATTTGTAATATATAATTATCATATGTATATATCTCTTTGCAATTCTATTGCTTTAAATCAAAATATCACAAAATGATAATTTCATCACCATAGTGGGAGATTTTAACATATTACCTTTAGAAATTATCTATTCGATTGTTCTACTAGACACACATAAGGTCCTATGTCCCCAAAGTATTTTGTACACGTAAAATATTTATAAAAATTGACCACTTCTAGAAACCTAATAGAATTCTCAAGAAATATCACAGAACTTATACTGATTTAACCACAATGCAAGTAGTTAAGAAAGTATGACAATAATTTTAAGTAATACCTTTAGAAACTTTGAAATATTTCAAAGTGATTCATGACCTGAAAAAACTCATAATAGAAATTAGAAGGTATCTAGACGTGAAAATAACGCAAACATGTTCAGACAGGCAGATGAAACAATAAATTGTGAGAAGCTTAAAGCTATGGATAATTTATATTGGAAATAAAAAGTGGAAAGTGAAAGAGTATCAAATGTAGCAAAACTATTGGAGACAGACAAAAGTAAAAAGAAATGCATACATTAGAAATAAAAAAGAACACAGCATGTATTGAGATGTTTTAATAAAGTATTGCCTTAACTGGCTTTATTCTAATAAACTCAGACAATGTGGGTGATGTGTCAGTCATGGTCCCAAAAGGTACATAGCAAGGGACTCAAGTAGGTGTGATAAAGGGTGAAGAGAGGACACAGATGTTAATAAATATAGGAACATTCACACCCCTTATCAGAACTAAGTAGGGTGGCTTCTAAATTTCAGTACTAACATTAGGCATATAGAAAAGCATAACTGGGAATGGGGACACAAATCTTCATAAAAGGCACAGATAATTTCCAGGGAGGGGAGACAAATGTAATTTATGAAAATAAATTTAAGAAGCAAAGAAATGGAATATAAATTTAGGTCTTATGAAAAATTAAATTCCAACACAAGAATACAAATTTTCCAAATTCCCAAGCATGGATTGTTTTACAAATAAATTCTAAGTAGTATAGATAATGATAAGATATATTGGTGGATTATCTTCTTTTCTAGGATGGCAGGTCAAAAGAAATGAGATTTTCTTATTTTTCCCCTTTGCTTTGATTTTTGACACAGTGTCCTGCTGTGTTACCCAGGCTGTCCTGTAACTTCTGAGCTCAGGCGATCTACCCTTCTCTGCCCCCCAAGTGCTGAGACTACAGATGGTCACTGCTGTATCAGGGAATGACTTGCTTGTTTGTGGTACCCGGGGTTGCTGAGCTATGGCCCCAGCCCTGTTTTATTTATTTATTTTTAAATTCTGAGCAAGGTATCACCAAGTGACCCAGGCTGGCTTCTGATCTTCTTCCCTTAACCATGCAGGGAGCTGCGGTTACAGAGGAATAAGCCTCTGATATCATTACATTCTGTAAGGTTTTCTGGAATCATCTGACATTGAAAGTGTAGGAGTCCCCGGCTCCCAGCTTCCTCGTCCATACTGAAGCAGCTCAGGCTCCATCAGACTGCACAGGCTTTAACCTTGCTCTATCACGTGCTAGCTGAGCTGTGAAATCTACTTCTTAGCCTTGTTGTGTTAAGTACATAAGCTAATCTACATAAAGTTCTTAGGGTACAATAATCACTTAATAAATATAATCTCTTATGGTTACCAAGTTTACAGGTTTTAAATTCTGGCAATCTAAAATTTTATCTCATTATTTGAATTTGTATTCTCTGCCCTGACAGTGTTTTGAATCATTATGATATCATTACTGATCCTTTCGTGGTCATACTCTACATTTCTGTTTCTGTTGCCCAATTTTCTAATGAACTGTGTTTCTCAATAATTTCTGTGTTGGTGAAATTTGATACTTGTCTTCTATGATAAATACTTTCATCATATAGCATCATATTTTATTTTGTTCATAACTGATATTGCCAAGACAAAAACTTTAATTTTTATGTAGCTGAATATGTCTTGCCCTTTTGCCTCTGGTTTACATGGCTTATTTAACATTCTCTGACTCTAGATATATTCTAATATTTTAGTGGAGATTATTAACCCATACTTTCATTTAGCATATGAAAGTATCTATCTTTGGTTTGTTGGGGTTTTTTTTGTGGTACCAGGGATTGAACTAAGGATCCTGTGCTTGCCAGGCAAGCACTTATTCTACTGAGCTATTTTCCTGGCCTGGAAGTATCTATCTTTGATTCTTCTAAATTATTATTCAAATTCTACGTACTAGATTTATTTAAAAGTCATCAACTTTTTACTAAATCAATCCCTAAAAAAATAGTAAGAGTCGGGTGTAATAGAATATGTCTGCAATCCCAGCACTCTAGAAGGCCTAGCTGGAGGATTCCATGTTTAAACCCAGTCTAGGCAAGCTAGCAATTTAGGGAAATGTATCTCAAAGTAAAACAAAAATAAAAACTAAAATAAAGGGCTGGGAATGTAGCTCAGTATGATGGCTCTGGGTTCAAACTCAGTTCTGTGTGCAAACAAGCAGTAAGGGTGGTCTGACCTTAAAAGATTTTAAAATTTAGTATAAAATCATGTCATAAAAATAGCATTGTATTAATGTGGAAATAAGGAGATTAAGCAAACACAAACAGAGCAACTAGTTTTTTTTTTCTTTTGGCAGGGGAGAGGGATCTGACCATATGACTAGAAACCATAGCTTTTATCAAACTCTCAAATGATTTTATGACCCCTAGAAAGGTGATGGTTCCAAGACTTATATATAAGAGCTGTGGGTTGTCTGATTTTCACTGTAGCAAAACAGATTTGATTTTTTTTGTCCTGTTATTCCAGCAAATGTGGAGTAAAAGTTGTCTGGTAAATAGAAAGCAGATCAGTGTTAGGTCTGTTTAAAACTTTTCACGGTTCAGTACAGTAATCATGACGATTCAGCACTATTCCACCCCTCTTCCTTCCTCTCATACATGTCTATGGAAAAAAATTATGTATAAATCAAACATCAATTATAAAGTTTTGGTTTGTTCTAGCCACTTATGACTGTTATAATTCTGTAAAATAGAGAACTATTAAATGCCATTTGCTGTCTTTTTTTTTTTTTTTTTTTTTTTTTGCAGAACTGAGGATTGAACTCAGTCCCTTGCGCTTACCAGGGAAGTGCTTATTTCACTGAGCCATCTCCCCAGGCCCTTAAATGCCATTTCCAAGGCATTGAACATCCTTCTTTATTTCATAGTAAACCTAAGCCATAGCATTGCTTTTCTTGCTGCTGCATTTTAAAAATGGGCAAGTGGCTGGATAATATTTATAGATGTCCTTCATAATCCAAAATTTGGGTTTTGAGACATTTGTAGGATTTGTCTCTAAATTTCTATCTCAACATCTTTAAACTGAGCACTGTGCTTTATATAGATTTGATTTCACACTTAAAATAAAAGTCCTATGACATCACCTCCTTTTCCTCAGAAGGTCACATCTTGAACTGATTTTTAATGACTTTCTCCATTTATTGCCTCTGAGAATTCATTAAAAAGAAAAAAATTAAAAGTAGACTGAATGAATGTGACTGAAGCACACCCTACCTTGGGTAACAAGGGCTGGAATCGAGTGCTTGTTTGGAACAAGTTGGTCCTAGTTCATAAGCACTGGATCTACGGTGCTGAGACCAGGGAAAATCAAACAGACCCAGGATGTCACCGAGTGCCGCTTAATAGACTGACAGAAGTGTGGTCCGGAGCACTAGCGAGGCCAGTGGATCCTCACAGTTCATGTCAGAAAGAGGGGCATAATGAACCTTAATATCAAAATGAGTTGGGCACATCCCTGGAGCCAGCATTCGATTATGAATTCCAAAATATGGTTCTAATGGTTTTATGTTGGGAAACTGTGCAGGAAAAATAAAATCAGCTGGGGTTACTCAGAGGCAGTCCTGGTAATTACAATTCAAGATGGCTGCTGTTATGTCAGGCTTATTTTTAAATTCACTGCTCATAGCTGGCTCTTAATATGTCATGCCATCTTTCATAATGTGTCTGGAGCCTACAAGAGGGTTTACATTTTATATAGGTGGTGTGCAATAAGGCCCTTTGTCTGGCTTATAATTGGAATCTACAATAGTAAAGGCGCATATGTGAAAACAAAAAAGTTATACACGCAATCTGCAATCACTCCCAAAGGACTTTCCCTGCCTGCAGTCCAGGAACTTAACCAACATATTAGCTTGTCCCATATATAAAGGACATGCTCAGTCAAGGCTTTTATTTGGATTTGACAGCAGTACATGTTTTAGGGAAAGCAGCAGAAACAGCAGAACTTCAGACAGGAAGATGTTATTAGGGCCTTGGAAAGGTCCACCTGCACCACCAATGACAATACTGACAGCACCATGTCTATTACACACATGGCAGCAGCAGCTGGGGGCTGGTGCACTGGAGCACACCACACATGTGGGCCAACAGGGCAGGGTCCAGGAAGGAGACCTAATATTCTCAATTTGGAGGCAAAATGGCATGTTAGACCTGGAGGCCAGAAGCAGCATCAGACTCCAACAGACTCACTGAGGACCAGCTTAGACTCACTGTGGCAAGAAACAGCCGATCTGTAGAAGAGGAGCAGGCCGTTGTAACCCCCACTGAATTGTTCCCCATCCTGAATGTAATACTTGCAATGAGAAAAACAGCAGGGTTTTGTGCATCAACTCAGGCAGTACAGTATCTATACACATACCTTGGGTAGTTTCTGGAACAGGGGCCAAATCCCCTGTATAGGTGTCTAAGTTAACAGTTTCCAGCCATCCAAAGTAGATTTGCCTAATAGATCCCTTATCATTGCTTAGTTGTTTTGTTTTATTTTGTTTTGGTATTGGAGATTGAACTTGCTTAGGGCCTTTACACTGAACTACATCCCTGGCCCATTTTTATTTTGAGACAGGGTCTCATTAAGTAGTGAAATTGACTGAACTGGGCTTGAACTTGTGATCCTCTTGCCTCAGGACTACAGGTGTGTGTCACCATGCCTGGCTATTCTTTCTACCCATACTAATGCCTCAGCATTCCATGGTAGGCAAGAGTGTCATGATATGAGATGTGGTTGAATCCAGTCTTGGAGAGTATCCAGCGTAAGTATCTATACACTACATGTAACTTCTCAAGGCCTTTGCTTGGCCCAGTTTGTTCAGCTTTCTTGCTAGGGAATGCTTGAGTAATGCCTACAATGTAATGTAGGTAATTCAGTAATGTCTATACAGATTAAACCATATTTATGTCCTTTACTGTTTATCAAAGCTTCAATATAGTCAATATGCCAGCCTATCCTGGTTGGACAGCCCAATGTGTTTCTCTGTACCTGGGTCAAGCAACAGAGCCAGAGGTATGAGTTCCTCTGACACTAGGTCATAGTTGCCACCATGTCACTTAGTTTTGGGACAGTCCTGTCCACTTAGCGTTAGCAATGCCTCCCATTCTTTGTATATATCCACAGAGCTAAATCTGCTGCCTAGGTTGGGGCTGTGGCCTTCCTCTTAATCAAAGTATCTGTCTCCATATTTCCAGAAGCAAAAGTCTTAATGTAAGTAAGTGCATAATAGTTATCCCCCATTGCCACATTGTGACTCCCCAGAAGACACCTTCTACTACAGAGCAGTACTCTTCTAGCCACTGTGCCATCCACAATCTGAATTTATGCCTAATCCTCACCAGTCACAACTCAGAAGTTACTACCCACCTGACTCCCTGTAGCTCTACCCAACTGGTGGCTCCCGGAATCTCCTGTCAAACCTGATAGGATCAGTTCAGGTTGACCTACACCAGCAGTTCCCCACACAACCCTTCTTTATATGAAGCATTTCCTGGTAGGGGGCCACCCCTCCTGCACTTAGATCACAGGCACTAGGGTTGCCACCTTGCATGGTAAGGCAGCTTTGTAGTTCAGTGCAGAAATACCTACAACAATAGAGTCAATAAGCTGTTGAAGAGAAGACTGCAAATGTTATAAATATGTACACCACCTTTTGGGGGTAATAAATATCTGCCATAGCAGATTGAAGACAATGAAACAGGGCCATCCAGCCACCCTTTATAAGTATGTCAGTTTATAGCATGGCTAGTAAAGTCTTGGTCAATAGCTCTACCTATACCACACTGCTAGAAAATTCTGTTCTAAGTGAAATGAATTGTTTCAACTCCCTTCCAGAGCAGTGACCAAAGTCCTAGACTCAGCACCCTTTTTTCTTGTTGTTCTTGCCAGAAAGCCCAATTCACACCACCTGCTATCCAGGTGACTGACAGCTGCATTGGCATGCTTGGTGCACCTAGGCTATCAGAATGCTTAATTTTCCAAAAGTTTGCTGCTGGACAGCATCCAGTCCCATCAAGTGATGGAGCAGAAATAGGCACTGAGCCATATCTGGAATGAGAGCTGCAAGAAGCCCTGCAAAAACCTGTACAGCCATCACCACGGACAGCTGGGGAAGGTCTGTACTTTATCTCACACTATGTCTGAAATCATATGGATTTTTACCTGAACAGAAATTTCTAGGAACTTCACAGACAATCTAGAGCTTTTGATCTTATTTGGATTGCTAACCCACCCCCTTGTGTGGAGATGAGTGCATAGCTATCTTAGTATGTCTTATAACAGTATAATTTTCACCAGTTAGCCTAATGTCACCAATATAACTGATTCTGGTAATATCAGAATAGAATGTTCATTTTCTTTCTTCCCAAGTGAAGGAGAGCCGGTCTCCCAGATTTAGCTTTAAGAGATGCTTTAAAAGGCATTAGCTAATTCTACACAGCATACAGAGTCAAGAGAGTGTGGTTTCATTTTTTAGCAGCTGGGCAATGTAAGCCACCATGGCATAAACAGGAGATATCACCTTATTTAACTCTTCACAATGGAAGTTCTTTCTCCAACTTCTGTCAGCCAAAGTGGACTATACAGATAAAGCTTGGCATATGTACAGCCACCTTGAATAACAAGCACCACGATTTTCCCCTTAAGTAATCCTAGTTAGTTTTTCCTGCCTGGCCAGATAAAATCATTAAAGTCCTAAGTGGGGCTTTATGACTGGACTCTGGCTCCAGGGATGCAAATGACTCTTTGATATTATCTTGAGATGAGCCATGCACATTCCAGCCAGGATGAAGTCACTACTGTCTGAACCCACAAACACACTTCTTCCTGATCCAAATTGTGGGGATCCACTGGTTTTCCTGCTGCTCAGAACCCCACTTCTGTTAGCAAATCTCCCAGTACATCGAACTGTAAAACCCTGGATCTGTCTTGCCTTTCTTTATTTGGTTGCATGGTAACTTGGGGCAGGTCCTCAAATACCAAGATGAACTTGCTCTGGCACCTGTGAGCATGTGCACACAACTCAGGCATTTTCCTCTTTCCTTTAAAAATTGTCCTTTTTCATTAATCTATTCTCAATATTATCTTTCTGCTCAGGAAGCTCAAAGCCAACCATTCTGTTATAGGTCAGAGCTCCCCTGTACAAGAAAAGTGAGAATGGGGGAGAGAGGAAGGCTGTGATGGGAAGGGAAGGTAAAGACAAGGGCTAGGGAGATAATTCAGTAGAAGAAGTTTGCCTGGCAAGTGCAGAGTCCTGAGTTCTATACCCAGTACCACAAAAACAAAAAGAGGAAGGTAAAAGCAATTAAGATGTGACATGGATATGCAGCAGTTTTCCCAAGATGAATGTGAATATTATGTATTGCCAACATAATAAAAAAAAACTTTTAATAATAAGAAAAGACAGTAATAGGTGAGGAAAAGAATAATTTCTCAGGATTAAAACTTCAGCTTCTGGCCCGGCAAGATAGCTCAGTGGACTAAGTGCTTGCTCAGGCAAACACAGGGGCCATGGGTTTGATCCCTGACACCATATGTGGCACTAGCCTCACCCCTGGGCATGCTGAGCAGGCAAAGGAGTGGGGCATCATGGTGCACACCTGCATTCCCAGCACTGGGAAGGCAGAAAACAGGAGAATTACTAGGAGTCCAAGCTGTGTAGTGAGACCCTACACACACACACACACACACACACACACACACACACCTTCAGCTTCGTTCCTTTCACTTGACCATTTGAAACCTAAGGTTCACAGATCCTTGTTAACATTAATTATTGTGGTGAGTAAGCAGGTTTTTAATACTTTTTGAATTATTTGTTGCACTTGGCTTATGTTAAAACTTTCAAAATATGAATGCTTCTTAAAAGACAATACATAAAATTAAAAAAATTAATAAAGCTAAAAAAATCTTCAAAAGTGGTTTGGGTGGTGCAGCTTTTGCTGATCTGTTACTCATCCAAGTTCATAAACTGCCTGTGACATAGTTCCTGCAGAGAACACAATGTGCCTGACCAGAGCACTGAAATAAGGTTGAGTGTTAAAAGACTCATCAGCCCGTGTTATGGCACACCATGTGTGCATTCCTTCTGGGTAGCTGGTACACGTTCGTGTTCTTAATTCCTTTCTTCTTCCCCTTCCCCCTCCCACCCCCTCCCCTCCAGCCATCTCTTGCCCCTCTTCCTTGTACACGTGTGCTGCACAACGTGTTTACATTCCTCCAGGGGAGTAGGGGCACATACATAGCACATCTGCGTTTCTGTTCTCATCCCCTTTCCTTCCTCTCTTTCCCTCCCTTGGTCCCCCTTCCCTTTTAAGAGCCATCTCCCTTCTTCCTGTTATCTTCTATTTGCCCCAGTAATCATACTTCAGACTTCTTCTGTAAGAGAAATCATGCACGTCATAGTGACACACGCACTTCCATGTTTATAGAAGCACAGTGTATAATAGCTAAGTCTTGGAAGTAGGTGATATGTCCATCAACAGAGGAGTAGATAAAAGAAATGTGGTATTTACATAGAATGGAATACTAGTCTGTCATAAGTAAAGATAAACTTGAGTCACTTGTAGGGAAATGGATGCACCTTGAGGCCATGATATTTAGTGAAATAAACCACACATGCAAGCCTAAATAATGCTGTTTTGATAGGGGAGAAATACAGATTTGTTTAGTGAATACAGAGATACAAGAAGACATTGTTATTTAAATGCAGCACAGGACTGGCCAAATAGCTCATCAGATTAAAGGGCATGCAAGCAGGCTCAGGGGCCAGGGGTTTGATCCTTGGGCCTGCTGTGCCAGCTCCACCCGCAGAGGGTGCTGAGATGGCAATTGAGACTGAGCATGGTAGCACA
>PVKA01000174.1:146720-247067 GCA_004027165.1 Ctenomys sociabilis
AAAAAAAAAAAAAAAAAAAAAAAAAAAAAAAAAAAAAAAAAAAAAAAAAAAAAAAAAAAAAAAAAAAAAAAAAAAAAAAAAAAAAAAAAAAAAAAAAACCTTAACACAGATAATAACCCCAACAGTAAAAACCAGAGCTTCCAGAATATTTATCAGACATACAAACTTCTGGAACTCGAGTTCTCTTTCATTTGAGATAAGTGTATCTGCAGAAGAGACTTCCCATCAAGGTGTCTGGTTACCAAACTTTTTTCTTTTTCTAAGTGGAAACAAGAGAGTAAAATAAAAGGCTTCTTAACCCACAAATCTGCCTTAAAAACAGAAGCATCTGTAGGAGCATCCATCCAGTCCACACTCCTGGGAAAGCCCATTCTTTGTCATTCCATTGCAGTAAGTGGTCCCAGAGGGGACAGTTCAATTATTGTATCAGCTGAGCAAGAGGCAACATATCTTTAACCTAGCTCAAGTGTTCCCACATTGACCTTCTCCCTTGACTGTATTTTCCAGGATGCCGATGCATGTGATCAGAACTCCTCAGTTACTTGATAGAAACAAAATCACAGAACTATAAGAAGCAGTTAATAGAATCAAGTAATGGGAAATGGTAGATTTGGTTTCTAGTTCCTTCCTGCCATGAACTGAGCCATAGTACAGAAAAACTATAGCAATGGTCAGGAGAGTCCTGGCCATGCATAGGGCCAAACCCCTGTCTGCCCTTGCTCCCTGCTTGTTCTGTTCCTTCCTTTTCATCTGCAACACCTTCTCACCACCTCCTCAGAACCCAACATTCTTCACAGCTCTGTTTGTATGCAAGCCTTTGTATTAAAACTTATAAACTACCCAACTATAAATTCTTTTACCAATTTCTGGGCTCTGGTAACTCCAATATCCACCCTATGGCTCAAGGCACAAAGCCATTACATTCTGATACCCTTCAGCCAATCCATCAGCATCTGTACTACCACTGTCATAGTCTAAGTCATCCTCATGTTTAAATAAACCAAGATGCCTAGAAGGTTCACGCATCCTTGTCTCATTACAGTATATCCCCCACTTGGCTGCTACCTGCTCTCTGTAAAGTATGTGAGACCTTGTCAACTTTGCTCTCACTCTTGCTCACCCGCCACCCCAGCTTCTGAATCAGTGTCTCACTATGTAGCCCAGGCTGGCCTTGACCCTCCTGGATTACAGGTGTGTATCACCATGCCTATCCAACATTTTATTTAAAACTCTACCAGTTTAGAAAAGTTCCTAATTCCCTGTCAAGGCCTTCATTTGTTCTCATCTTAGCTTTCAGCAGGAAATTTTCTTTTTATTTTTTCCTTTAAAATTCTAAAAGTTTACCTCTCGCCCTGGCCGTCTTGTGGGAAGACCTAAAGCAGGTGCTCTTGGCTTGGCACGGCCCACTACCATCGGTGAAGGAACGTGTCACCGAGTCACCATCATGCCTGGGCACCTACAGAAAGGCGCTGGCTGTGTGGTCACCAACAGATTCGACCAGTTATTTATTTATTTATTTATTTATTTATTTATTTATTTATTTATTTATTTTTGGTCTTTTTGAGACAGGGTCTCACTATGCAGTTCAGGCTGGCCTTAAGCTCACTTTGTAGCCCAGGCTGGTCTCGAACTCACAACAATCCTCCTGCCTCAGCCTCCCGAGTGCTGGGATTACAGGCCTGCGCCACCACGCCTGGCTCGACCAGTCATTTGACGACGAATCGGACTGCGAGGTGCTGAAGGCAGCGGAGAACAAGAAAATAAAGGAGCCAGTGGGGGCGGCGTTGGGAGGCTCAGACCAACCCCACCGCGGGGGCAAGTAGCTGCACAAGGAGTTCGGAAGGACCCTAAGACCTTGCTGCCGCCCAGCGTTGGCTGGCGGACAAGAAAGAGGAAAGAAGGAATAAGGTGTGTGGAAGAAGACCTGATCAACAGCTTCAGGGGGAAGGGAAGATAACCCATGGGAGATCGGACGGCCACCACCTTGGGCCAGAAGATTTGGAAAGGGTGAAGGAGGAGAATTTTCAGTTGACAGACCCATTACTGACCGGCCTGTTCGAGGACGTGGGGGCCTTGGAAGGGGACGGGGTGGCTGTGGCGGGAGCAGAGGAGATGGTTTGACGCTGGTGGCAAGCGTGAATTTGATAGGCAGAGCAGAAGCGACCGAGGACAGACGAGAAGGCAACGGATCTCACACCCGGGGCCTAAGGATCCCGAACAACTAAGAGATTTTAAGAAGTGTGTGGGGGGGGGGACTGTCATTCATACCATTCACACCTAAAGACTGAATTTCAACTGTTTTGAAAATGAACTTCTCTTGTTACACAGAAGTTAACATATATGGTAGTTTTGTATTTAGAAATGTATTGGTAGCAGGGATGTTTTCATAATTTTCAGAGATTATGCATTCTTATGAATATCTTTGTATTGCTGCTTGCCTCTCTGCATTTCTAAACTTGAAATATAGGTGTGCACAGTGTGTACCAGGTAAAAAAAAACATAAAATTTTAAAAGTTTTGAATAAAAATGCAATTACATTATTTGAATATGTAACTGAAATACAAAGCATATTTTTATAAATCTTGTACCATTCCTGCATTTACCCATTCTGTTCCAATACACGTAAAATTGCTTTTATTATTTTGTCATCTTTCGGTGTAAATGCAAATAAGGATCTCCTCTTTTGTTTCCTTTTATTACACAGTGGTAGTACACAAAAATGTTATGTGTTTTGCTGTTCTCACTTATGTATTTTTTAATATCAGAATATAGATCAATTTTTTTTCCTTCCTGTCTCCTGCTATGTAGAAGTCTATTCTGGGGATCAGTCATAGTTTAGTTCACCTTTCCTTTGGCTTGATTTGTTTCTATTAAAGACAGTTTTGCAGTGTGAAGGTTCTCTGGGTCTGCACACAGCCATAGCTCAAGAACAAACTCAGAAGTAGGATTGTCAGCCAAAGCACAAAAGATTTTTATTTCTAGTAGACAATAACCAATTGTGTCTCATTCAAATCACATTTATGCTGCTGTCGACTGCCTGTTTCCCACAGCTATACGAACTGAATATAGTAACAAATTTTGGTATTTTGGCCTATCTTGAAGATTTAAAAAAATGGTTTTATAAGAAAATATGCAATTTTCTTATAATGAAGCTTCACCTCACTTTATTTATTTTTAGTGGTATGAGTTTTTCTTTAATTTTATTGAGAAAGAAATAGCAGTGAGGCAGTTTCAAAACAGGTTAATAGGACAGTTACAATAATTAATACATTGCATATTATTGTCTTCATAGTAATTATTCATAGTATAAGATATAGACACGATATCTTGTCTAAACACTATTAGTATAAATCTTCTCAGTGAACTAAGAGAAAGCAGCTGTATATCCATCCTAACTATTTTGTATATACAGATATATATTACTTTTTCACTACAAAACTGTCCTTCACTTATATCTCCCTTTTTTATTTAGTTTTGTCAGAGTCACCTCACTTTATACGTAAAAGGATAATTTATTGCGTACCTATGAACTCTGTTCTGCTTTTGCCATATATATATTTTTTTTTTTTTATTTTTTTTTTTTATTTTTTTTGTCAATTTAGGACAGGACCTACCGGGTCCCACTACGTAGATCAGATTTGTGGTGATCCTCCTGTTTTTCAGCCTCCCAAGTGCTGGGATTACAGGCGCGCAACACCACACCCAGTTTCATGTGCTGTCTCAGCGCACCTCAGGGGGGGGATGGCACGGCAGTCTGGAGATCAAACGCCAGCCCCTGGTCTGCCTAAGCAGGCAATTTACTCTGCTGAGCTATCAGGCTGGCCCCTTTTTGTGCATTTTCTAGGGTTGTGGACCTTTACCCTCAGCTTCAAGGAATGCTTTGTATTTTAGGATGATTAATACTTGTGTGATTATTTTGATACTCAATGCCCTGAGTGTTAAAGAATAATATAAATAAGAAAAAAAATGTCCGGAGTGACCTGAGCCCTTCCTTTTCTCTCATCTATACTGATAAAATGCTCCATTGTCTGCTTTGAATCACCCAGGATGCTCTGTGAGCTCTCTGCTGTCTGCAGGTTTGTACTTACAGGTCTTCTACATGCAATGCTCTTTTGCAGATCAGCTCCTTAATAGTAAGATCTCAGTTCAGGTACCATATAAGAAAGGATGTCCCTGATTATTCAGTCTGCAGCAAGACCCAATTTCACTCTATTCCATCATCTAGTTAAATTTTTTTTATAACAGTTACTAGTATTATTGCTTATTTTTGTTTATTGTCAATTCACTCCCTATCCAGAGTGCATGCTCCAAAGAAACAGGGTCTATCCCCAGTGCTTGAAGTAGTAACTAGCACACAGTAGGTATGTCACATAGAACATGAGGTTAATGAAATATTTCTTCTCCTTACAGTTATCATTTCCTGTCATAGCCTCTAGAATTAAGATTGAAAATCAGACTTGGGTGCACTTGTGCCAAACATTGGACTAGGTTTTATTACATACCTCAGTCAATCTTTCTGCTCAGCCTGAGCCTGTCCGCATTATATCAACCTTTTTCAATGAAGATGCTGAGACTAGCAAGCCTCTAAAGAAGTTATCCAAAAACATATGGTTTGTACATGTGGCTCCAATGACAATGAGTCCAACTGGCAGGCCATTATCTTATTTCACCATCTGCCTGGCACCTACTTGTTGCTATCACATTGAATGTGCTCAATAAATCAAGCGAAGCATGATGGTAGAGTCTGACAGGACTCCAGACTTAAGTGAGCGACACAGAAAAGTAGCAGGAAGTCCAGGGTACAAGTCTGCAATCCTGGGCTCTCCGTCACTATGTCCCAACTTTCTGTTTTAGTGATTGTGCTGAGTCCGCTCCTACCTTCTGGCTTTTGTACTTGCTCTCTCCCACTATTGAATGGATTCCCTTCAGATTTTAATATGATTATCTTGCTGTCATCATTCATGCCTCGGGCCTACGTCACCTCCTTAGTGAAGGAAGCCATGTCGACTACACATTGTTCTCACTTCCCACTTACTATCCCATTTTCCAGCTTTCATTTGCTGCTGAGTATTTCTCATAGTCTGGAACTCTTACCCCTTGTTTTCTTGAGTGTTGGTTGCACACCATTTCCACTACATTATGAGCTCCAGATGGCTCCAGAAGCAACATGAAAAGTTCATAAGCTGCCGGGCGTGGTGGCGCATGCCTGTAATCCCAGCACTCGGAAGGCTGAGGCAAGAGGATTGTTGTGAGTTTGAGACCAGCCTGGGCTACAAAGTGAGCTCGAGGCCAGCCTGAACTGCATAGTGAGACCCTGACTCAAAAAGACAGAAAAAAAAAAAAAAAGTTCATAAGCTTAGGGAGCTAACCCAACTCAGTGATTACTCAGGTTCTACAAACCATTGCAAGTTACTTGTTTTTATTTTCTTGTCTCTTGAATAAGGAAGTACATGATCTTCATGGCCTCTTACAGTATGCTAATTCTAGGATATGATAAATTACTCAGTGAATTCAAGAATTTTGATGAGATTTAACCACTCTAAATTCTTTTGCATCTGGAATATAAGTGTTTCGAAAAAGTATCATATTGACTTCTGTCTTTTAAACAAAGCAGCCAGAATCTCACTTACCTTCTTATTGAATCAGAATTCTCATTCATAAAAGCAAATATTGTACCTGTCACCAACAAAACATTGGGAACATCAGTTTTTATTACCTGATCTTTCTCCCTACTGTAGGTCACATTTTCTCCCTTCTTCAGATGCTTAGTACTATTTGATTGCGTGCTGGACGTCATCAACACTACATCGTTGAATTCTGAGTTTTGTGGCCTTCTTCAATAGAATATTAAATTTCATTATACCAGGCAGTTAACTCGTGAATCAGCTTAATCTTTTAAGAGTTATTTTTGAGCCTTGTTGAGCAGCCATTTAATGTAACCTTTTCTAAGCTTAGATTAGCATGTGGCCCTGGGCTCTCTTGACTGCCGGAGTGTCTAGTAAGATCTCCATCTGAATGATCAGAATTTAAGTGTCTCTTGGCTCTGTGTGAATTGTGAAGGTCTTTAGCTCACAGTACCTCAGTGGCTCTTCTTCCCCTGATAGCTTTTGCTCTGACTCATGGTGCCTTGTCCTATGAAAAATCATAGCTTAAAGGGCCGGCGGTATAGCTCAGCGGACTAAGCGCTTGGTGTGGTAAGCGCAGGGACAGTGTTTGATCCTTGGTTCCCCAAGCCGCACTGGCCCCACCTTCGGGTGCGCTGAGCCGCGTGATGCAATCTGGGCGTGGTGGCGCGCGCCTGTAATCCCAGCACGTGGGAGGCAAAAAGCAGGAAGATCACTATGAATGTGGGCTGCATGCATAGTGAGACCCTGCACCAAAAAAAAAAAAAAAAAAATTATAGCTTAATATTCACCTCAAGACTCACAGAGACATCTAACTAGATACTTAGAGTAACTCTGCTATAAAGTTCCCTGCAGTTCCCTGCCAACAAATTCTAACTATCTCAGAAGCCCTGACTCCGACTGCTGCTATCTTGGCACAGCCCAAGGGCCGTGCTCTGAGAACTGCCTGTATGTGTCATGGTGGGAGAAGTTCCGCCAGGCAAAAGCGAGGGCACTGGGGGTTCATCTTGTTTGTTGCCCACCTCACAAGAATTGCACTCCTGTCTCAAGTCTGAAAATAATTACTGCACATATTATTTCCAGTTTAAGAGTTCTTTATAACAAGAAGACTAATCTGTTACCAATTATTCATAATGTCTAGAAATGGAAGAAGTAGGCTCTGGGGTGACTGAGGTGTATAAAATTATTTGTCCCGAAACTAAATGGCCCATGCTGCTATAGACTTTTATACTTTTCCTTGGAAAAAAATATAATGACGTGTGAAGTTCGAAGAAACTCAACAATTACAACTAAACCATTAAAATAACAAGCTAGACCTAGCCCCCATCCCCAAAAAAGAGAAAGAAAGAAAACAGACAAAAACTAGACAGAGCCCAGGCAAAACTAAGTCACCGAGTATCAGAATTAAAATACCAATGGCACAGGGTGTCTGGAACAAATAGGCATTTGATGAACGTAGCCTTCATTTCCTTTTCAAGACTGCTTGAAGCCAAGTTCTATTTTAAATTGATTTGGTGAACTGGTAATTGAAAGGATTCCTGTGGTAACTCCTTTTCCAAAGAAAAGAATCCTTTTGTGATACTAATAAATACTTCCTAAACTTTTTGTAATTGTAGACACATACACTTGGTTGGCTTAATGTGTTTGGTGAAGAATTTGTTTGCTAAGTGTGGGTGCGAATGTCTGTTTGAGAAATGAGTAAGGAAGGAGTTTGCCTATATCATGTCATAAACCCTGTTGGCCTGGGTAGAAGCCATAGGTTTTAGAATTATATTTTGAATGAGATGATAAGTCTAGTACATATACAGGATGGGAAAACACTGGATTGAAAAAATGGGCAGCTAATACACACTAGTGTCTGCTGTTACTTGCTCCCTGGGTGACAGAAAGTTTCACAGAACACTTTCCATGGACCTGGAAAGAAATCTACCAGACCACATCCCTCACATGCAAATTCACTTGTTCATTTATTTATTCTTACAATAAATTGAGTATTCACCATGTCCCAGGTGCTGTGGTAGGTGCTGGGGACACATTAGCAGACAGTGGACCTGCCTTTCTGGGAAGTAAACTCTACAGGGGTGGCTATCAAACAAATAATACACAGAAACACAGAGCACACCGAGGTGTTAAAAAATGATAGGGTGTGCGTGGTCTCTGTTTTAAACACAGCTGTGGGAATTTCTTTTTATATGTAGGAAAGGGCACCCAAACAGAGCTTGCTGTATCAGGAATCAAAAGAATGTAGAGACTGAGGGAATCTGAGTAAATACCTATGAGGAAACAAGAAATGCAAGGGCTGGGGCAGGAGCAGCATTTTGGGGGGATGATGGGGACTGGAAAAGAACTCACAATGGTGAGAGTGAAATGCAGAGCAGATGTAAGGGAAAGAAGAATAGAAGGGTAGGGAGCACCAGGTCAGGCGGTCTTGTATGCAATGGCAAAGACTTTGGATTTTATTCTAAATTAACTAAGAAGCCATTGGAAAGTGTGGAGATGCACAAGAACACAACCTTACATTTTATTTATTTATTTTAATTTTGTTTTTATTTAATTTTATGTATTTGGTGCAGGATCTCGCTATGAAGCTTGGATTCATAGTGATCCTCCTGTCTCAGCCTCCACAGTGCTGGGATTACAGGAGTGTGCCACCATGTCCAATCTTGGTGGTGGGCTCATTGCACCCAAGGTGGGGTGAGCACAGCATGCAATACTGGGGATCAAACCTGGGTCCTTGTGCTTGCCTAGGCAGGCACTTAGACTGCTGAGCTAGCTCTGTAGCCCAGTCTTACATTTTAAAAGGATCACTCTGGATACTGCATGGAGAAGAATCCTGCATGGGGAGATCCATGAAGAGCTCTTGCAATAGTACTGATAAGAGAAGGTGGTTTATGCTAGGATAGCCTATCAGCAGAATTGATAAGCAGGGTAAGAATCTGGATGTGAGTCAATATAAATGTGGCAATATAAATGCTAGTGGATCAGGTGCAAGTAAAACTCAAGGACAACCCTGGGTTTTGGGCATGAGCAACTGCAAGAATAGTAGTGCTGCTCCTTCTAGGAATGGAAACTGAGGCAGCAGGAAACAGGGTGGGGAGAACATGAGAAAATCAAGAATTCTATTTTGGGCAGAGAAAATCAAGAATTCTACTTTGCAGTCTCATGTTCTTTTCCTAGATTTCCAAGAGGAGAGTTAGGATGGCAAAAGAATACACAGGCCAGGAGTTCTGTGGGGCAGTCTCAGTGGAAGGTCCAAATTTAGAATCATTAGTAGAGAAATAATATCTAAAGCCATAGGGACAAGAGCCTCTAGTGAGTAAGTTTTGTCCGGATATAGGGTCAGGAGGTAGCCAGAAAACTTGAGATTGAGCAGTAGCTTCAGAGATTGGCACCCATGCAACTGATCATCTCTAAAGCTCAGTCTCTTCATCTCTAAGGCAGAGATAATGATTCGCAGGTCATGAGTCATGCCGGTTAGAGTGACCATATCCTGGCCTGGCAAGGTCCAGCCCACTGAGCAGGAGGGAAACTGCATACCTCTTTCCCACTGGCTTCTGCACTGAACAGTAGAGGGCCGTTCAGGGTCATTTTTCAAGCTGCTCTGAGATGCTGAAGTTAGGCTGGGGCTCTCAGAGCTTGTTGTTTTGCCAGCTCCATGGAATATCCCAAGTCTAATGTCCCATGTCTGACAATAGGTCTATCCTGAAGGTGAGAAAACCTGGAACTTGTGTGAGCTGGCCAAAGCTGCACGAGGTAGGCTGCAAGGGATCTGTCTCCCTTGCGAGAATGCAGAAGGTGTTGGGTGTGCCCCCCCCTGTGTTGGGGTCAACTTTTCTTAGCTGACTTCCTCGTAGAGAAACTTCCCTCTGTGAATTTCCCCGAAGGCCATGCCTCCCTGCATTCAATGACTGGATGATAAGGGGTATGGTATATCCCCCCAAGATAGAACCAAATCTATTTCAGTGCAGCACAACCTGTAGGTGCAGCGGAAACCTCTGTTGTGAAGGTTCAATCCTGCTTCTCTCGCTCCTCGCAGATGTTTGACCTAAGAGCACTGCCCACTAAACCTAGCATAGCTTTGGAGCTCAGTCTTGGAATCTGTGTCTCAACGTACCTGAGAGATGACAGTACAGAAGTGGTTATAGAAAGAAAGCTTTAAAAATGTTTTAAACTAAGTCACCTGAGGCAGGAAGATCTCTGCAAGCCTAGGCTACATAATGAATGCCAGACCAGCCTGAACTGGTAAACTCCAGTATTGGTAAGTGGAATACTCATAATCCCTGGAAAAATATAGTGGTCATTATTAAATCCAATAACTAGGGTCAGGTCACAATATAACCCAGCTAGTGTAATGCTGGGTCTACTACATGAAGAAAGGAGCTGTTCCGCCTGGCCACTACGTATTGGTGGAATCATGGAGCATGAGTCAAGGGTAGGGATGTTGACAGAACATCAAGTTTGGTAAGAGAAATTATATTAGTTATCTATTGCTGTGTCAGTACACCAGCAGGAGCTTAGCAGTTTAAAACAACACACATTTATTTTCTCACAGCTTTTGTAGGTCAAATGTTTTAGTACAGTTTTGCTGAGTCTTCTGAAAATCTGGAATGAAGGCTACAGATGTTGAGAGTTGTTTCTTCTCGAGATGGGGTTTCATCAAGTAGTTTAAGCTGGTCTTGGATTCACTGTGTGGCCTAGGCTCACAGGCTCCTGAGTGCTGCCCTTGCCAGCATGTGCTACCATGCCTGGCTGAGGGTGAGATCTCATCTGAAAGCTTGACTGTGGAAGAATTCGCTTTGCAGTTTGTGCAGCTGTTGGTAGGACTCAGATCCTTATGGACTACCAAGCTGGAGCCCTATGTGTCTTGCCAGCCAGCTGCCAGAAACCACTGTAGTGTCTTACCTTACCACCTGGCTTCTGTTTAGGGCAACCTGTACTCAGTTACTTTTCTCTCATTGCTGGGACAAAATACCCAACTCCCAAAATTAAGGCAGGAAGGTTTATTTAGCTCACGGTTTGTGGAGGTGTCAGTCCATGTCCAGCTGGCTCCAAGGCAGAGTGCCAGGTGGCCAAGGGCAGCAGTTCATGGCAGCAGAAAACAGCAAAGAGCAAAGGCAAAAAGGAGGAACAATGGCAGCAGTGGCAGCAGGGGCAGCTGTGGCAGCTGTGGGAGCAGTGGCAAAAGCAAGCCTCTTTCCTTTATTATTATTGCCTTCAGGCCATGTGCTCCAGGGTGGGTGTAGCACTCACACCCATAATCCCAGCAGTACTCAGAACCATAATCCCAGCCTTGAACCATGAATTAAGCACAAACTCTAGAACCATGCCCCACTGACTGCATGAGGCTTTGGGGGGACAACTATACACAAACCATAACAGGGAGGGATTGCACAGAATATGAATGCAGGGGGCAAGGTCACTGGGACTACACTGCAGTCTTACCACAGAGATTTTATTGATATGGAAGCATTTGCCTATGGTGCAGGATTTAGCAACTGGAAAGGTCCAAATTAAATAGAAATGTGAAGACACTGAAATGTGTGAGAAGGGACCCAAAGGCTCAGGCAGTAGTATAAGGAGTGTCTATGCTATATATGACTGGAGAACCCTACAGTTCTGTTCCTCAGGAGTGCTGGGAGGATATCTTGTTTACCCAAGTGACATTTATGCACTATGGTTCAGAGGAAGGACAGATGGATAGAAGTGGTGATGAGAAAATGGACTCCGAAATGCAAAGATTTTCTGACACATTAATGTGTGTTGTAAGAGAATGCAAGGAGTCTAGGATGTCACTAAGGTTTTGGGGCTGAAGATCCAGAAGAGTACAGGTACATTACAGGAAAGGGGAGAACTCAAGCGAAAGGTCCAGGCAAGAGATATAAATGAGTTATTAACCTATGGATAAGCATACAAGCCATGTGATTGGATGGCATTCCCTAGGTCCTAGGAAGTAAGTGTAGAGAAAGGGCCAGAGAAACTGAGCCCCAAAGCAACCCAACATGTGAAGACTGAGATGATAAAAGAGCCAGGCTTGCCAGGGTCTAACCTAGCAGGAATAATGGAGGGAAATGAAGAGAGAGCTCCACAAGGAAGAAGGGCACAGGGCTGTGACAAGAAGTAGTAGTGTTATCTGATGTCCTAAAATTCAGAGCTGGAAGTTTGGGGAATAGGACACTACAGAGGAAAGTGTTAGAGGTGGGGTTGGAAATGGGGTTGGTTGTTGGGTTGGAGAAGGGGGTGGGAGACTTGGTGAAGAAATTTCTAAACAGACCTAGGTTTTGATGTAACAGAGGGAACGTGAATAGAGAAGAGAGAAGATAGTCCTACAGGGATTATACATTGGACTCCTTCAGTCATCAAGAAACAAGAGGATAGAAGAAACTCCTTGTCAGCTATTTTTCCATTGAACTGTGATTCTTTGTTTCTTTATTCCCCTGGGCTTTGAGGATAGGCTTGTGGACATTGACTCAGGTAAGGCTTAAATTAGATAAAGACTTGATTCAAGTCCAGATTCTGGTCTCTAGATGAGGCAAAAGCCAGGTAGGCAATCCTTAAAGAATACTATCATAAAAGGGGCATCACACCCCTGTTCACTGATCTACCCATTCATTCAAGTAATCAATCAACCCCAAGGACAGCTTCAGGAGGGCAGGGACCTTGTTTCATTTTCTCTGATGCTCCCAACACCTAGATGAGGGCATCTTCATTCACCTTACAAATAAGTGCTGCCGCCTGGCCGTGGCACAGCACGCTTTGCGGCCATGCTGTAAGGAAGCACACACATCGTGGGTGGGGAAACCATTGAGCTAGATTGGGCTAGGCCTCTCTGTGAAGGTCTGAAGAAAGGGACTAGGCTGCTCATGAGGGTGAGAAAAGAAATGCTTATTTTCCAAACAAAGATAAAGACAAGTGTGCGGGACAAGGGCCAAAAAATCTTGATAGTTTTGGATGAAGTTAAAGAAAACCCATAGAGTTATTGGCAGCTGAGAAATAAGATTTTTTTGTTTTTTTCTTTTGGTAGAATTAGGGATTGAACACAGGCCCTTGTGCTTGCCAGGGAAGTGTTTATTCCACTGAATCATCTCCCCCACCCCAAGAAATAAGGTCTTATACTTTCCCAAAAAGTGTTTCTTTAAATGAATATTAGGGCTGAGGAGATAGCTTGGTGGTCTAAGTGCCTGCCTGACAAGCACAAGGACCCAGGTTTGATCCCCAATACGGTAAGCTGTGCCTACCACTGAAACCAGCATGTTGGCACACACCTGTAATCCCAGTGATGGGGAGGCTGAGACGAGAAGATCACTACAAGTCTGAGCTGTGTAGCAAGACCCTATACCATATAAATAATAGATAAAATAAATAAATAAATAAATAAATAAATAAATAAATAAATAAATAAAAGATTTCTTTAAAAACTTAAAAAAATAAAATAGATGTTAGGGCCAGGGAGATAGCTCAGTGGCATAAGTGCCTGCCTGGTAAGTGCAAGGTCATGAGTTCAATGAGTAGGACCCCCCCAAAAATAAGATAGATGTTAATAAATACTTCATAACAAAAAGTGATGCCAACTATGTTTTATCTTAATATTAAAGTTTAATATTATAATTATTAATTTATCTTTTCAATATTGGCTTTATAGATACACGAAAAAGAATTTTTATACAGTCTTATCTGTAGAAAGTTTTATCTCAGAACTACACAATGAACTATTTTCTAGGATGTTTTTAATTTCATATTTACATTTAAATTTTTAATTCATCTGAATGTTTTTAGATATGGGCTCTTGCTTCCAATGTCTCTGAATAAAGAATATGTGAGAGGCTAGGAATACAGTCAGTGGTATAGGGCACAGTTAGCATGCACAAGACCCTGTGTTCAATCCCCAGTGTATGCACACAGACACAGACACACACACAGATAGACAGACACACACACACACACATACATACACACATATACACACAAGACTTCTTCCTTCATATTCATGTAAATCTCTTATTTCTTATTGTGTAAATTCCTGAGCATCTTTAATTTTGCTGTTATTGCTACTGTGCATGGGGTTTTTTCCATTTTACCTTATGTTATTATGGATGTTTGCTGAGAAATGTACATATATAGTTAAATAAAAATGTTATGTTCAATTATTGGACTGAGGCCTCAGTTCTTAACAGTATTTCAGCTGTTCTTCCAATAGCTAAATTGGCAAATAACATTGTTTTTTAAATCTAGTCTAACCCAAAAGGCGTAGAGTAGCACCGTTTCTCCAGTTGCATTTCTTTAGCAACTCTTGGAAGTGAAAGCCTCTGTAGATGTTAACCGGGCATTTGTGTTCTTGTAGTGAGCTGTTGCTCAGACACTGCTAATTTTTTTAGGAACATTGTTTTTTGATGAATTACAAATAATGTGAATAGAAGCACTCAAGGACAGGAGCAGGGAAAAAGGACAGAAATCATAAAAAGAGAATATGCTTAAGAAAAAAAAAAAAAAAACATTTGAATGACACCACAGGGTGCAAGACAAATCCAGCCACTCGACCAAAACAAAGGCCACAACAAGGACTATGACCTGATAAGGGGGCCCCCCCTTGGCTGAAGATGGACGGAGCTTGGTATCACAAAGGCTGCACTAAGACCCCAATAAGAGAATTCCAGCAAAAGCAGCTCTGGCTCACCCATTCTTCCAGGATGTGACAAAGACGGTACCTAACCTTCGGCTGTGATCTCCTGCGCCCTCAGCCTCTCCTCCACTGTGGGCTGACCTGGCTCAGCTCTGGGTGACGGGGCTCAGGCAGGCTCTCGGATCGCTTCTAGGAGCCCTTTTCTCCCAGCCAGCTCTGAGTGCCCATGAGTGGAAAGAAGGAACCAGTGAAAATGAAAGGAGCCTTCAGTGCTACAGGCACTTAACCTAGCCTCAGCACCCTTTCCCCCTCTTTTGCCGGGAGGGGTGGGATTCAAAACAAAACTCCTTCCTCCAATCCCATCATCAGTCAGCCCAATCTCCCAACGGCCTGTAATTATTTACGGTGTTTGGGATGAAAGGGACCCAAGTCTTCTGCTGCTACTGTTTCTTGTAAAGACAAACCTACAGCAGGGGGCTAAACTAGAATTTTGGAGAAACAAGCCAAAAAAAATAAAGGAGGGCTGGTCCAGTTTTAAAGAATTAGTTTAAAAATAGATCTAGTTAGCTAAGTTTTCTGTTTGGTATCTGTCATGTTTTATGTTCTTCTGACAAAATTATGTTTAATTCATTTCCACTTTAAAAATAAATACTTACACATTATTTCTGCCCAGAGGCAGAGTCATCCAATGTCAAACACAAATGCTGCCATGAAAGCGGGAGAATCAGTGAGGCTGTAGGCCCACAGATCGGCTTTTCGTCCCTTCACCCTTAAAATCTTGTGGGAGGTAAATAGATGACCAGTAAAGCCCATTCCTAGAGTGGGGAAGGGGCTATTCCAAACCTGGGGGCCGCAGGGGGTTCAGTTTCCCCTAGTTCTGAGAAACTGGGCCTCCAGCTTCTTTAACAGTCGGTGGTCTCCCTGTCAGGTTTGAAGGGATTATCCAGGATCAATATTTTAAATAGTTTGTATTTTTTTCCAACTGGAGTTAAGTTTATAAGCTTTTTTTATGTAACCACCAAACAGCAGAAATAAAAACCTGGAAGAGGGCCAGTTTGACTGGGAGCCAGCACGCTTCCTCCTAGCGGAGGAGCTTGCCCTGCGTCCTAGTTGTTTTTCCTGAGTTACTGACTTTTCCTCTCAAAGGCTGAACCCATCCCCCAACTTCTCAAATTCCTCATCTGATTCAGTCCCAAAAGATTCCTAGAGATCCCCTTCAGACACTGACACCTGAGCTGGTACTGGAGTCTGAGGCCCAAGAGACCTGAGCAACTGCTCTTACTGGCTCTGCAAAGGCAAATCTATGAGGAAGCCCTGGTGGGGTGTGTGGTTTGTTCACACAAATCCTGAAATAAAGGCAGACATGTAGATTTGAGGCAGAGTTTACCCTGTAACACACACGTATTGAGACCACCTGTATAGCAGGCACTGTTCTAAACGCCAGTAAACAAGACACCCCTCCCTCTACTGTGAACCTCCCTGCCCGGTAGAAAAGACGTGGAACAAATGATTCCACACCACAAATTCAATAGTTGCAAGTGTGAAATTTCTGCTTAGTCAAGTGGGAGCAATTTCATGGCCTGATTACAAACTTCTTTCCTTTGAATGGGTTCAGAGGACCAGCAAGGACATCGCCCCAGGAAGTTTTAGTGGCCGGTCCCTTTCTCCGGCTTCCCACACTTAGGGGTGGGACATCCTGAGAAACAGCCCTTGACATAAGACCCCCAAGGGAGGGCCAGGGAGAGGCTGGGCCAAGCACTCTCTTCCCTGCCTGGTAAATTGTTGCTGGGTTCAGTCCTGCCACCCGATCATCCCAGGTCGGCCTTTCTGGTCATCTCTGTGTCAGTTCTTACTGACCCGCTCATCTAGGGCTCCTCCCTGTCTCCGTCTCCATCTTTCATGCTTAGAACTCATGTTCCAGATGGGTCAGTTGGCAAGGGTTTGAGACGTGTCTCAGGATTTGGGATATGTTCCCGAACCTCTAGGCCTCATGTGGGGTGAGTCATTAGGTCTGATTCGATTCTTAAAGCATACTGGGTCCATAGGCCCAACTCTGTGACCAGGCCTGGAGGGGATTAGTCCCCAGTGATGTGTGGACAATTGGCTCTGCCTTCTAGGCATTCTCCACAACAAACACATGCACACAACTCCATTTCTCGAAACTCTCTTGGAGAGAGGAGGTGGAGCTCTAGGCACCACCCTGTCCTCTGGCCTCTTTCTCCTTCTCAGCCCTTCCTCACCTACCTTCAGTTATATTGGGGCTATGAGACTCAGTCCAGCTGGAAGCCTTGCAAGGCAGGTGTATTACTGTTCCATCCAAAAGAATGAGTTTCTTTCCAGCAACATGGGGTAAGCAGTGAGCTGGTAAAACCTGGAAATGGGAAGAGGGAGAGCTCTTGCCTTGGTGTAGTAAAGAGCATGGATGCTAGGGTCAGACTGCCTGGATTCAAATCCTACCCAGTGACAGGATTCCTAGGCAAATATTTGTGGCTCAGTTTTCTCATCTGTAAAATATGACTGAACACCTAGCTCATAAGAATGTTATGAAGATAAAATGAGTTAACATAGCCAGGTGCTGTGTGGGGCACATGACTGTAATCCCAGCACTTGGGAGGAAGTTCACTGGGAGTTCCAGACATGAGGACAGCATGGGCTACATAGTGAGTTCAAGGCCAGCCTGAACTACCTTGACTCAAAGAGGAGAAAGAGAGAGAGAGAGAGAGAGAGAGAGAGAGAGAGAGAGAGAGAGAGAGAAACAGACCGACAGACAGACAGACACAGTTAAAACATGTACAGATCTTTAAGAAGTCCCTAAGATTTAAGTGTTAACAATAGTGTTTTTTGTTGCTGGGTACTGCAGGATCTTGGGGAGTTTCCTTTTTTTGTAGATTTCTGCAACTCTAGTCTAGCAATAATAATTTTTTTAATGTATGCCCTCCTCTTTTCTGCCGTTTCTGGCTTAGTCCTCCACAATAGGTTCCCTGGCATATTTTCTTCCATTTCTACTACCTGATTGAATAGCCCTGGGCTGGACTAAGTCCTTTGCTCCAGTGTCTTGATTCTGGTTTCCCCGGTGTTTGGGGGAAGGCTGCGTAGGACAAGCCCGTTCATAACTGGGACTCTTTTGTCTTCAGATCTGAGGGCCTCAAAGAGTTCCATATCACAGCCTTCATTAGCCAGCACTTCTAATCCTAGTGTACTAAGTGCTGCTGCAAAGGTGGCAGGCCCTGTTTTGGATGCATAAGAGAGACACCTCAACATACACTAAGGATGCCAGGTTTATGGTATTCTGGGTTATATTCTGGTAGATTAGGAGGATTCAGCCAGGTGAAATGAATGAACATTTTTTGATTGTAAAAGCAGCATGTGCAGCTACCTGAACAGGAAAGAGGAAGCTCAGAGCTTGGTATGGAGGCCTGGGCCCCTCCAGCAGCCTCGGGGTGAGGCCATAGAGGGAGCTACTCTAGTTCTGCCACTGATGATTCCCTAATATTCCACCTCAAACACTAGCCAAATGGATTTAATTTTATAATTTTCACATGACCTTTACGAAGCTTGGAGGTTCATTATATGCTCCACAGTGTTATAAATGTTTTCAGACTTCTGGTTAAGCACACCAAATAAATATGTGTACTCCAGATGGCTTATAAAATTATTAACAGAATGAAAGTAGAGGAAGAAAATAGGCATACGTTCATGAAGGCCAATAATATAGGAGAGGAGACTGCAGCAGATGAAAAATGGCAATAAATCTTTGGGTGATGAAAAGCAGAAGAAAGAGCCAGATTGCTGAGCAGTGTCTCAGATTGGGCGCCCTGGGAAACCCACCCAGAGGTGGAGCTCTGAGGCTGGAGAGTTACTGGGCTGAGCTCTTGGGAGCCACTCCTACAGGACTGTGAGAACGGGACTGGGCACAGAAATGAGGCTGCGGTGGAATCAGCTAACCTCGCAGGAATTCCTTCAGAGTGGCCCCAAAGTGGAGCAAGGGGCTCAGGCCTTGAGACAGTCCTTGGGGAGGCAGTTCCTGCTACTCATCCAACTGCTGGGGCGGGCTTGGGTGTGAGCCTTCATTAGCCAGCACTTCCAGCAGCAGGGAAATAAAGGCCCCAACCAAAATGGAGCCATCAGGGGGTGCATCCAACTGCCCACTACAGGTCGTTCAGAGGAAATGGCTTGGGAATGGAGGTGGCAGGAACCTCTCGAACACAAGGGGAGACTGAGGCTGAAAGCAGGAACGCTGAAAGCACCCCATCTCTTCCAACCCAGGTAAAGGACTGATGTTTACTGTGTGGTAAACTTAAATAGGAGGGATTTGAATCCCAGGCACACAAGATGTGGCAGAGGAGTGCAGAAGACCTGAAAATGGAAGAGGCGAAGTCTTTCCCCAAGCAGAGATGAGGCCACCATCTGAAGGAGTGTCCAGCCCCACCCCCACTCAGGTCACAGAATGCTAGCACAGAGCCTAGGCAGAAGTTGGGAGAATTCTTTTCTAGAAGACTGACTAGAGAAGAAAAAAAAAAAAAAAAAAAAAAAAAAAAAAAAAAAAAAGCCCTACTGACACTGAAATGTGTGCTCCTGAATTAAAAATTAAAAAATAAATCAAGTTAGCTACCTTGTTACCTTCATGAAGGTTCCCAGGCACCAAACCCAGCGCACCATCGCTTAGCGTCTAATCAGCTTCATGCCACGCTTTCACATATAGTCAGTCAGCAGTGACACTCATATACTGTACTTGAGGAAAAACTAAATGTGAAACTATCTTCAAAATATTTTAGAGATATTTTTCTTATAAATTATCTGTCCATCCTCTTTGTAGATTTATTAATAAATCCATTTATTTATTTATTTATTTTTGAATTTTAGGGAAGGATCTACAGGGTGTTCAAGGTCTCACTACTAGATTGGACTCGTAGTGATCCAAGTGTTACAGCCTCCCAAGAACTGAGATTACAGGCACATGCCACCACGCCCTGTCTCAATCACCATCTCAGCACACCCTGGGAGCGTGGCTGGCATGGCAGGCCTGGGGATCAAACCCCTGGCCCCTGCACCTGCTTGCAGGCCCTTCAATCTGCTGAGCTGTTTGGCCGGTCCTAATAAATCTATCTTTAGGTACTGTGCTTGAATATATGTCCCACAGTTTGTGTGCTGGAAAGTTGAACACCAAGACTACAGCGCTGAGGTAGGACATGTAAAAGTTGATCAGTTCGAGTAGCTCTACCCTCACGAATATGCTATTATTATAGTGGAATTAGCTGTCACTAGAGTGGGTTTGTTAGAGATCGTGTTTGAGCCTCTGTCACCACACAGTGCCTTCCACCCGCCAGGCTAGTATGCAGCAGGCAGACCCTCACCAGAGTGGCCCTTGATCTTGGACTTGGGCTCCAGAACGTGAGCCAAATGAATTTCTGCTCCTTATAAATTGCCCAGTCTGTGGATCTCAGAGAGTACCCCAGAATGGACTAAGACATGGGCATCCTGAAGAATCAAACAAGCTTTCAAAAACAGAAAATATTTCATAGCAACTTGTACAGAACTTTAAAATGAATGCTATGACGCTCTTCTTACATAAGAGACAACCAAAGCACTGAGAACTGAAGGCCCAGCTGGTAATGAATGAAGGGACAGAAAATCTGGCTTGCTCCTCCACCTGTTAGAGTGTGCTGCCTCAACTACCGCACCTCTAAACTTAATCCCCCAAAGCCACATTCCCTGCCCAACCCCCAGTTATAGAGAGCCACCTTCATTTTCCCACAGTTTGCCGTATTTTTAAAGACTGGGAATAAATAGCTGAGAGGATTGGGAGCTAATTTGAGACCCCTTGTGATCACATGCTCTAATTCTGACAGTTCTCCCATTAGCACCTTGCAAATCTCCACTGCAGTTAGTACAGTGTCCAGCTGCATTTTGCCATTGAAATAATAACAAGTTGCCATCAAAAAGATTAATATTCCAGCCCTGTCGTGGAATGAAGCCATGCTGCTCCCCCCTCTCCCCCAGGCAGGAGGAGGCCACAGAAAGGGCGGAGCAAGGTTTTCAGTGTCAGCCTTGCTGCTTTAAGATCCTGGATTCTTATAAAGCTCCTGACCACAGAGGAAGTTGAAAATGCCAGGCCTGGAAGGGTACATTCTGCACTCGTCCTGCTGTTCCCACCTTGCACCAGGGGGACGGTGACTGTGGGCCACAGCCTACAGGTGGGCACGATTTTCTCTCACCAAGGAGATACCATATTTTTGTCAAGGGTAAACTTAAGCAACTGAATTTTGTTAACTCTAAATTTCAAGGCTAATCAAGTATCTACTGTTCCTTGAGGCCACTGACAGACTATGATTTTATCTGTTAACTTAGTATTTCTTTTTCCTTCACAATGTGCACAATCTAAGCAACACTCAGTCAATCAATGAATTCATATTAGTGAAGGTGCTGGCAAGAGGTAGATAATAGGGAATTTTTGAATTATGGAGAGATGTACTGAGCTTTAGATTTCTTCAACAATATTAACAGGTCAGTGATAGAGCTAAGAGGTGGAACTTTCAGTAGGCACATTATGTCAGATCTTTACAAATATTTCATTTAATTCTCCCAACAATCCACAAAGCAAAAGGAGATCAGGATTCATAGTGGTAAAGTTGCTTGCTCAAAGCCAAAAGGTAGGCTTCTCAGGACTAGAGCAAATCATCTCATTGTAGAATCTGAGACTCTTTACCTATTTCTATATAAACTCCAAGAATTCTTTGGAAGTTATATGTACACCCCTGAAATAATGGGTGCTCAAAAAATATTAGCCAACTCAATGAGAAAACACTCCACGCTGCCTTGGTGGGGCCCGGAGACAGACAGCTATATGAATTTCAAATCAGGGAGATTTCAAAGCTACATCGAGATGACATTCCAAATTCCTCAGAACATTCTGTTCAAATTTAGAACTTTCTGGGTAATTGTCAAATTATTGTCTTTTCTATGTTTTAGCAGAATGAAAATATGTACTGAAAATAGTGATTGTTACATTTATTACAGATCTGTTTAACAGTTGGAAAAAGTTAATTACTGGCCAACGAAAGGGTTGGATAAATAAATTATGGAAATGCATATAATGAGACACTCATCAGTCATTAAAAAAAAAAATAAGAGTACTTGCTTAGCATGCATGAGGTCCTGGGTTCAATACCCAGCTCTGAAAAAAAAAAAAGAAATTAAATTGTATAAGGACCCTGTTGATACTCCTGTGCCTCAGACATAAAAAATCATGCATTTTTTTTTTTCTTTTCTCTTTTAAAAAAAAAACAGGCCAGCTGTGTGGACTATGTCTCAGCTCCCACCCTTAGGACTGGCTTTAAGGACTGACCTCCACGCAAAAGAGGGTTAATTCCACACCAGCAGGCATGAGCCCCGACCTCTGAGACCTCAGAGGGCCTGGGAAAGGGAGCCTGAACCAGAGCCTCCCAGAGAGAGTGAGAAGTGGCAGTGAGACACCCAGGCTGGGCCAGCTCTCAGGCTGGTCTTATCCCTCCCTGGTTCAGGGCTGGGGTTTCCTGCCCGGAAGCACTAGGACTGAACACAAAGGGGATTATCAGTCACCATCGGGGTTTAGGACCACAGGGAGCCCTTGGCTTAGCTGTCAGGTTTCCAGGCCTTTCCTGTGTGAATCTTTATTTCTGTGAAAGCTCTTGTTTTGTCCCTTCCAAGAAGGAAGCCTTTCCCCAGATTCCTAACCCTTGGGTCAGTTACCTTTCCCTTCCATACTTTCCTCCTTTGGGTCTAAGTCAACCTAAATTCATAATGATAAGATCCTAAGTAAAGAAAGTATTCCTACTCTTTCTAGATTTTTTTTTCTTATTGTGGATAAAACTGATGTATTAATTGAATTGATCTTCATAAGGACATTTTCATAGCTGAGCAAATTGATACCTGTAGTTAGGTTTACACGATTAGCCTAACTTGTTCATTTACTAGACTTTGATAAAAGGCCTTCCCACATTAAAAAGCAGAGGTATTGGGAGGCTGAAACAGGAGGATCACTATGAGTCCAAGCTGCATAGTAAGAGACCTTGTACCAAATACCTAAAAAAAAAAAAAAAGGAAACGTATTAAATAAAGGAAAAAAGAAATCTAGCAGCTTATTTTAAGTCTTTAAAAGAAGTATAATAATTTATCATGTTATGTCTTCAAAAAAAAAAAACTTACATATCATGTTATGTCTTAATAATTGAAAAGCCAAGATTTTTGTTCAGAATGATTTTTAAAACTCATGTTGCAAAACAAGACCTATCATTTGCCAGATATTTGTTATGTGTATCAAGTGGCTACTCACATTAGTTCACGTAATCCTAAAGATCACTTACGTTATGAATGACAAACTCACCCTCAGAGAGGTTGAAAAACTCACTGTATGTAAATGCAAGAGGTGTGCTTTGAGCCCAGCGTTTTCTAACTGTCTGGCTGCAGCCTGCAGTAGCTGACGCCATCCAATCCCACCAACAGTCCTCAATATTGCCATGTTCCTAGTTGCGGCTTTCTATTGAATGCTTGTTTCTCACCCACCTAGATTTCCCCCACAAGAGACAATAGGTTTTCGAAACTCACCTCATTGCCCCAGGACTTCAGCAGCTATGAGTGCAGAAAAGATGAAAAGATAACGGCGTGTGTTTCCACAGACCTCCCATGCAATTCAAAAGATGAATGAAAACAAACTACAAAGAGGAAGTCAACAAGTTAAACACAGGTATGCTTCTCCTGATGTGAACATCTGTATGTGAGCCATGAGGAGCCAGGCACGAGCCACCAGTCACGGAGACTCAGAGCAGCAGCCTGGAGCCTGACTCAGGATCCAGCTGAACCCTGCACCAGACGCCACTCTCTGGCCATGGGAACACCAGACCTGGCACCTGATGTTGATCTTCTAGGACAAGATCAAATGGGACCACCTGAAAACCAGCAAAGAAGCCAGAAGGATGGCAGCTGGACTTTGGGGCCACTACTTTCTTGTCTTCGTGCTGGTCCTGTTCCACTTGTAGGATATATCTTCTCTCAATTCCAAAACATCCCTTTTTTTCCCTGAGTACTTCTTTCAGATTTCTTTTTTTTCTGAACTATTTCTGCCCTAGAATAAACAATAATCATTTACATTTGAATTGTTCTGACCAATTCACTGACCCAGACAATAAGAACATGCAAAACACTGCCAGTCCCTACCCATCCACACACTATATATGCTCTATATTTTAAGATACTTTACAAACAGCCCATCTTCCTGGACCTTAAGCAGTGCTTATCAGTCTACTGACTATGGGGTATTGCCACCTCCTGCTTCTCAGATTGAATATGGGAAAAGGAGCAAGAAGGGGACAAAAGAAAAGTATATCTGTGATAGGTTCTGGCCCTGGTATGAATTGCTGAAATCATCATGGTGGTCATCTAATATGGCCGTTGCCCTTAAAAAAAAAAGCCCATCTTCCCAGGACCACCTCCCCGCCTCTTCGCTTCTTCTCCAGCTCAGTCCAGGGAATAATTTCCTTTCACCCTTCCCACCGCCTCAGGGAAGACCCCCCAGTCAGCTCCCTCATGTATATCCAGACACCCCCTTCAAACTCCACCCCTAGCAAAAGGCCATAAAAGCCTCAGCTTTCCTTTGTTCCAATCTAGAGAATTCCTCATCTTTCCCCAAATTGTGTCCTCAAAGAATATAAAGCCCCTTCCCCTTCTTCCTCCTGTCTGTTTCTCTGCTGTGCTGTGCACCTGAGAAAAACCTATCAATCTGCTCAGAAATGGAGGTGGGAAATTAAACCTGCTCTTCTCCCTCCAGCCTTGTGGTTTGATTTCTGCACAGGCTCCTGACCTTCATGAGAGTGTGTGTGTGCCCTGCCCTCCAGGGGAGCGGGGGCAGCAGAGGCTGGGGCACAGGCCTGCCTGGAGAACCAAGCCTACTGTGACTCAGCGGTCGGGGCAGGCCTGCACCTCCCTGTTTGTTCTCAGATCCCTTGGGGACCCATCACATAGTGACTCACACTAGCTCTTGCTATCCTGCAAAGCCTGAGGGATGCCTGCCCACTCTGTGAAAAACGTCTCCACAGTCAATCTGAGTTATATAACTAATTTTTATGATGTCCCCAGTCAGCCTGCCTGAGCGATGATGAATCTCTGAGATCACGATGAGACAGACAAGTAACTGTAGCTCCTTAAGATCGCTGCAGTTGCCATGGTTCCCACAGGACTTTGGTTGCAGGTAGGGCCTGGCTGCGGAAGTGCACCACCCCGTGGGAATGTGATTGGTATGCACACAAGTGAGAGAAGGCTGCAGGCACTTGTGAGGGAAGGATGATGGCTAGGGAGTCGGGGATCCTCACAGCTATTCCCCCTGGGCGAGGTGATCTCATGGAATTGGGTGACTGTATCCACCACGCGGAAGAGGCAATGTGGGTCCCTTTGGGGTGCTGTGAGAGGCATGGAAACCCCATGGAAACTAAATTTACCAAAAGTGCTGAGATTTCCTCTAAGTTTTGAGAACTTCTTCCTATGCCCTGAGGAGATCTCAGAGTTTGTGAAGTTCCTGACCCAAAAGCCCTGGAGTGAGTCTCTGTGCGCTGGGAAGGTGCTACTCCAGCCAGGCCTAGATCTTATAACCTGCTCAGGAGAAAACGTCCTGGGTTGGACTCTGACTGTGCTTCAGGTACGTAACTAATTAGAATCGAACTGAGGAAGGAAATTTGGCTTTTTTTTTGCTGCTGCCATGCCGTGTCAGTCAAGAGCAGGAAGGTCAGATTATTAAAAGCATCTACTTCCTCCTCTAGGGCCTCAAGGTGGCCAGGGGCGGGGCGAGCTCTGAGGCCGTGAGAGCGTCCTATCTCTGCTGTCCTCCCTTACAGCCTGCCCTCCCTTCTCCAACACCAGCCTCTCCTGACTGGTGGGGTGAGCACACCTTATGGGCAGGGCAGCTGAGCCCCCAGCCAGCAGTCCAGCTCAGCCTTCATCCACTGCTCCACGAAGTTCTTATACCAGCGAGGAGAGAAACCACGGATATCCCCCTCCAGCCTCCTAAATGCCTACTTGTTCTGGACAAATATACAATGGTGTTTCTGACAATTACTTCTTGAGCCCTTTGCTTCCTTATTCTTGGTTCTCAATCCAGTAAATTACCAGATGTGACTTATAATAGGAGAAATTTTTCTTACAGGCTTATAAGAAAAATAGATCAATTTATTTCACAGGTTCAAATAAGAAATAACTGAATTTGACTGCCCTGCTGGCCCCTCCCCAGGCCATGCTGAGACTGCGATTGAGACTGGGCATGGTGGTGTAATCCCAGCGCTTGGGAGTCTGTGAACAGGAGGACATTATGGGTCTGATCTACATAGTGAGACCCTGTAGACCATGTAATATATATATATATATATATATATATATATATATATATATATATATATATATATATAAAAGAACTGATTTTGAAATTCTGTCCTATCTTATTCCTCTAGGAGGAAGCCTGGGTAATATTCCAAGGAATCCTTGGTCGTAAAAATAGATGAACGAGGTTGGTCAGCATTAGGTTGCTGGCATACAAAAGTTTGATGAATACTTTTGAACCCTGAAGCCACTTAGCTGACCTACCAAACTAATGACAGCAGTGCTAAGAGATTATTAAATAAAACTTACAGGAGACCAACAGACCAATAGACCAACCAAACCAGAATGGAGTCACTGGGACATGTGCCACGGAAGCCAACTGAGCGTAAACATCTGTGAGTTCCCAAGTACCAGGAGATTCTCAGCAGCCGATCCAATGAGGCCCAGACAGCCAGAGCCAACGTGACAAGACAACACAGCACCCTCTCTGGACCTCAGCAACTGAATAACTTGATGCTAAAGGCTTTTTTGCACGGTACTGTTTCCTTGTACTTATTCAAGTTACCTTGCAAAAGCCAAGTGTTCTGCCTGGCTTAGAAGTAGGCCTTTCCATGCCATTTATTGGATGCTGTCCTATGCATGAATTGCTAGTAAAAGCCAAGTGGATCTTTAAACTTGGTTTGTTAAAATTTTGTTCCTTGACAATATATAATGATACTCATTACAGCATTGCTTATAAATGCCAAACAAATTAAAAAGAGCCTACATGTTGAACAACAGGGAATATGTAATTGGTGCTTCACTGTACACCACTGAAAATGATGTTGTGGAAAACTAATTTTTGTCCAAGAAACAATATATTGCTAAATGAATAAAACAGACTTTACTACATGTAGAATAATCCTCTTTAAAAAATATTATTTTGTAATGCTAGAGACTGAGCCCAGGGATTCATTCACGCCAAGCACGCACTCTAGCACTGAGCAATATCTCCAGTTCCAATCCCATTTTTAAGTTATAAAAATATGTATAGGTCCTCAGGAAAATATTAGACTAATCTTATTTCTGGATAGTTTAAATGTTTTCATTATGTTTTCTAAAATCTCTACATTGAATATGTATTCTTTTTTAGTAAAAACACACACAAGTACGTATGTATGAGTAACACTTAAGAAGGTAGTAGAGAGAACACACTTTGCACAACAGTCTAAGGAAGGGAACCAAAGTTCTGAGTACCAGGAGAGAGCGAGAGAGAGAACATTGTGGGTACTAGGGATCTTCCTCAGCATTCCCTCCAGAACCTGTATAAATTCTTTAATTCATCTTGACTCTTGAATCTTGGGTGGAGATTATGCACTCACTGGAACTGACTTCTCACAGTTTAATAAGAATCCTTAATGTTAGGTGCTACTTATTGGGTCTGCAGGCTGCCTTTTATGACTTTCAGGAACAGGCACTGGTAGTACGATAAAAACAGCTGACATTTATTCCCTGGCTTTTATGTAAATAAAATATGCTAAGCATGTCACAGTTACAGATTTGTTTCCATTTCTTCCTCTTACACTTGCCAGCCTGTCAGTAAATCCTGCTGCTTCTTCCTCCAGCGCATGCTGACGCTAGCCAGCCCTCCTGCCTTCTCCACTAGCTGTAAGCCACCTTCCCCTCTCACCTG
This sequence comes from Ctenomys sociabilis, assembly GCA_004027165.1. Lineage (NCBI taxonomy): Eukaryota > Metazoa > Chordata > Mammalia > Rodentia > Ctenomyidae > Ctenomys > Ctenomys sociabilis. The sequence goes on from PVKA01000174.1 coordinate 173,974, forward strand.
GACCTCCCGCTGTCTTCCAACTGTAGCCATCTGCCTTACCCATCTGTTTTCAATGGAGCAGCCAGAAATGTTTAAATATTAATTACACCAATTTATTAATCTGCCCAGACCCCTGTGATAGTCCCTCTTTCTGTTCAGAAAAATGACCTGAATGTCTGATATGAGAGAGGCCCCTCGCTTCCCCTTCTCCACACCTGCGCTCCATTTACCTTACCTTCTGGCCTAGCTAGCTGTCTTTTCCTCTTTTCCCCCATCACTCAGCTTCAGCCAAGCTGACTTAAGAGTTCCTATAGTATTTCCAGGCGGATGCCTGCCTCCAGGTTTTGGTTCCATCATTTTTCTTACTAACCAGTCCCCTCCCACCCACCACACCAATTCAGCTCTCTCAGAACATGCCTAAAATCTTCACTTCTCTGATTAACTTAACACTGAGCGTTCCATCCTCTACTGTGTTCTCCTTCCCTGCGCTGAGTCTAGAGTCAGTTCAGGGAATAGTGCCATCTTTGAAATATTGAGCCATCTATTCCATGAATATGGAATGCCTTTACATTTAGATATTTGATTTCTTTCAACAGTGTTTTATAGTTATTGATGTGTGCCTTGCAGTTCCTTTATTAAATTTATTCCTAATTATCTTATTATTTTTATGTTATTGTAAATGCAATTTCTGTTTTCATTTCTTTCTTGGATTGTTCATTTATTAGTATATGAAAATATAAATGATATTTAAATGTTGAGTTCATGTCCTGCAACCTTGATGAAGTCATTAGTACTGATAATATTTTAGTGAATTCCTTACTTTTTATGTGGAAGGTAATTTCATCTGCTAGTAGTGATATTTTTCTTTTTTTATAATCTGTACTTTTTAATTGTTCTATCTAATTGTATTGGCTAAAACTTTCAGTACAATATTGAACAAAAGTGACAAGAACAGACATTTGTCTTCTTTCTGATATTCTTTAATTCAAAGTATAGTGTTATCTGTGAGTCTGTTGTGCGTATCCTTTATCCGGCTGAGGAAATTACCTTCTATTCTTGAATTATTGAATACTTTTAAAAAATTAATTAATAGATGTTGATTTTGTTGAATGTTTTTCTGTATTTATGAGGTGGTACTTTGATTTTTGTCATTGTTTTGTTGGTATAGTATATTACATCATCTAATGTTATATCAATCTTGTCATTTTTGGGATAAATTCCATTTGATCATAGTGTGAAATAGATTTTCCCTGTTACTATTTTATTAAGGATGTTTGGATTCATATTCATAAAGATATTGATCTATAGTTTTCTTTTGTGATATCTTCATCTGTATCAGGGTTAATCTTGTCTTCACAAGAATATGTTGGGGAGTATGCCCTCCTGTTCCTACTTTTTTGTTTTGGAACTTGTGAAGGACAAGTTTCAATTATTCTTTAAATGGTTCCTAGAATTCACTGGTTAAAGTCAGCAGGTCTTAGCCATTATTTTAGGAAAATGTTTTAAATTACTAATTTAGTTTCTTTATTTGTTATAGATCTAGATAGGTTTTCTACTTTTTCTTGAGTTAGTGTAGTTTTTGATTCTGGAAATTTGTTCATTTCATTTAGGTTGTCTCAGTTATTGACATATAGGTGTTCACAGTATTTGCTTATGATCCATTTTGCTTCTCTAAAACCAGTGGTGTTCTTGTTTCATTCCCTGAACTTAGCTGTTACTGTACTTAAATACAATATGTGACTATAGAGATATGAGAATATGTGACTATGGAGATGTGAGACATTTTTATCCAATAAAACAAATATCTCTGAAGATTAGCAAGATTTTTGTATGGATTCAACTTTATATCACTGTAGCCATCTTGAATTCTGGCCCTGAGTAACACTAGCTGATTTTTTTTCTGCGTACTTTTCCAGCAAGCCATGTAGATACAACCATTAGAGTCATATGTGGGTCATTAGCTCCAAACCCTGGCTCTGGGGTTGTGCTTGCCTCTTTATCTCAAGATGACCCATGTTAGGGGATAAACACACTTCGTCCCAACCAAAAAATATGCCTCTTTTTCTAACTCAAATTGAAGAAATCCAATTGGTCTTGTGGCTGCCCAGGATTATGTTTTAGTTGGAAAATCCTCCAATTAAACTGTGCTCTGTACAATCCTAGATCCCTACGCTTCTCTGTCTTTGGTTTCATGGCACTGTAGGATTCCCTGTCAACACTAGTACTACATTGTTCTGGGACAGAATTCAAAAGGAATATAGTTATTACACTATGGAGCCCATGGGGGAGCTTAATGAAACTTTGTTAAGTTTGTTCCTGCAGCACTGACTCAAGCTCCTAAGAACTATCTTACAGCACTGGAAATTCAAGGATGGCCTCTGTGTGTATTAAGACTGCTCCATATAAATTACATGGTGTTACAAAAAAAGGCATGTTTTAGGGCACAGAGCAGCTCAGAGTTCTCATAGGATATGGAAACATAGGCAGAGGTAATTTGTGAAGAAGGTTAAAGTCATCATAAAATTGACAATTTTTTCTCATTTCTATGATTAAAGCACTCAGTTCTATTGCTTCCTGAAATTATTTTCAGAAAGCAGTCTATAAAAGAAAGAAAAAGAGCCACCCATTAGAAGTCCTCTGAAAGAAAGAAAGAAAGAAAGAAAGAAAGAAAGAAAGAAAGAAAGAAAGAAAGAAAGAAAGAAAGAAAGAAATATAGTAGTGGAAAACCATAAGACTTCTCAGTTCATGCATGCTCTGTGGTGCAAGCAAATGTGTTAATTATTAACTGTTTTGCTAAGAGATTATTTGGGACTGAGAATATTTTAGAGAATGGTGATAACAGGTATAAAACTGTAATTGACTTGGAAATATTCTAGTGCATCAAAGTATAACTAGTTGAGACTGAAAGTCTTTTCCAGTGTTTTCATAATTGTACAGGTTAGTATTATTTGCTGTTTAAATATGGGAAATCAGGTCTTAAGATAGAAACACCATACTTAACACTACTGGAATACTAAAAATCGAATGTTAGGTCCATAAAGGCAAGGGCTTGGGCTTTCCATTTCATAGTTGTTTCATAAACATAGTGCTTTAATCTAATTAGCCCCTGAATGAGTAGCTGTTGAAGAAGTGACTGATTAATTATAGTTCTTTATCCCAGATACCAGCATAAATAATAATATGGAAATTCCTTTATGTTCAACTTCCAAAATGTGATTCTGATGCTCTCTTAAAAGATTAGTCCGCTGTGTGATGAAGCACCCCAATTCCAAGTCCTCAAAACTCAGCTTGTCAGAAATATCAGCCTTAAAATGATCACATTTTAAAAACACTGTTGATGTAAGAATTTTCTTTGATTTAAGTGTTGTTTCTCTTGGAAAAGGCTTGTTTTTCTAAGCAAGTTAGGTCACTGAACTTGGAATACCAGGAAAAAGAAAAATTAAAGAAGACATGTTAAAAACAGAAACTATGGTTATGTTTTTTGTGTATGTCTCCATTGCGGTTCCTATGCTTTAAATGAAATTTTACCAATACATGCTTTTTGCTCAAAACTAGATTAAAGATACAATTTGTTACCAAGGGTCTCTCTTTCTCTCTCTCTCTCTCTCTTTCTCTCTCTCTCCCTCCCTCTCTTCTTACCCCCTTTCTTATTTCCTTTCTTCTCTTCCTCCTTGTTATAGAGATCAGACCCAAGGCCTCACACATGCCTGGCAAGTTCCCTACCACTGAACAATATCCCCAGTTCTGATGTCAAGAATTTTAACAGTGCTATTTAATTATATCTTCCTCATGGGACTGTTAGGAGGAATAAATGTTCTAATGAATGCAAAGTACCTGAATATATGATCATTCAGAGTAGCATATTTATTATTCCAGTGGGAAGATCCTGCTCTTATTTAACATTTTAATATTTTCCTCACTATGGATTTTCTAGAATTAATTTTGATTCATTTAAACCTTGCATTAAAATATCACTTATCTTAATTACTAACTGTTTTGGCTCCCTCTAACTTCTGTGCCTCAGGCGAGTGCCTCCTCTTAATCCCAGCACTGGTGGTGACTCTGATCTAGGGATGATGTGATCAGGTTTTACAGTGTATACCATGACTGTTCTCCTCTCAGCTTTATCATCAATAGTTATTTCATGTTAATGACCACAGTCTTCCCAACTACTCTGAATTGGACTAGGTTGGTCACTAGACTTGTTGTAAACAAGCAAGTTTTTGGTCACTGGACCCAAAAACACCCAAAGCACAGATAGCCCAGTGACCATTTATATGTCAACACTTAGAATGGTGAAGAAAGCCTTTTGGCCAGAACCTCCACATTTCAGTAATTTGCCAAAATGACGAACCCAAAGGGAAAGAGGAGAGGAGCCTCCTACATGCTTGCTATGCCTTTTAGAACACATGAGGTGGTTCCTCTGGCCACATCCATGCAAATCTACAAAAAATGTGATATAATAGACATCAAGGGTACTGTGCAAAAAGGAATGCCGCACAAGTGTCACCATGGCAAAACAGGAAAAGTCTATAGTGTTGCCCAGCATGCTGTTGGCATTGTTGTAAACAAGCAAGTTAAGGGCAAGATATTTGTCAAAAGGATTAATGTGTGTGCTGAGCATATCAAACACTCAAAGAGTCAAGATAGTTCCTGAAACATGTCAAGGAAAATGACTAGAAAAAGAAGGAAGCCAAAGAGAAAGGTTCCTGGGTTCAACTGAAGTGCCAGCCTGCCCCGCCCAGGAAGTACACTTTGTGAGAGCCAATGGGAAGGAGTCTGGAACCTATTCCCCATGAATTCGTGGCATAAGCTGGGGATGTAGCTCTGCCGTTCAGCACCTCATTGGCAGCCAAGTGTTCTAGGTCCCAATTGAAAATAAAAAATCATGCTGTATTGTAAAGATGGTTTTCTTAATTGAACAGGTGAGTGATGCTTTTACCTCAGAAACAAATATTTAGAGCAGATTTTCATTTTATCTAGATAAGTATGTCAAGTCTTTGCTCTTCAGTGTTTTTCTGGCTGAAAGATATTGCTAGCGTGTTGTGTAGATGGTGTATACCCAAATGACCAAATACTTCTGAAATATTTATATTGGCTTGAAGATCCTATAAATCACCATGGAGAAAAGATGTATCAAAATAAATGGAAGTCACTTCAGTTAAATAAATGGAAGTCCATTTCAGTTAAATAAATTGTTTAAAGCACAAAAAACAAAGTGAAGAAAATAATTACATTCCTTTCTGATAGAAAAGGATCAAATAGCAATAAAATTAGAGATTTAATGGAAATATTTAGAAGTGAATGATTTCTGAGATTTACCTTAAAAATTATATTAAATTATTATTTGGATTTTCACTAAAAAAGACAAAGACAGAAGTTCAGAAGCGAAATACTGAAAGTAGGAAGGTGGAAGATATGTTTCATTATTTTATTCTCTCTCCTATTATATACTAAACATTCCGTAATTAAAACTTTAAAAATGTATTTAGTTGTTACAGGGTCTCACTACATGGCTCAGACTTGTGGTGATTCTCCTGCCTTCAGCCTCCCCGGTGCTGGGATTATAGGCTTGCACCACTATGCCCAGACCATGTGGCTGGCTCAGCCTGCTCTGGGGGCAGGGCTGGTGTGGCATGTGGTACCAGGGATTGAATCGCAGTTCCTGTGCTTGCCTATGCTTGCCTAAGCAGGTGCTTTAGTCTGCTAAGCTATCTCTCAGGCCCTAAAACATTTATTTTTAAGTTGAAACTTTTTTTTTAAAGAGAATAAAAAAATAGCAAAAAAGAAAAAAGAAAAATTAGAAACAATACAGAATTTCATGAAACAAAATAATAGGAACTCAACAACAGTTGTTATATGACATAATGTCTTCAAATTAGTTGTTTAGATTACCAGATATAAGCATGTAAAATTGATTTTAAAAAAGTAATAAATTATAAAGAAGAAAAAAAATTACTTTCTCCTTTCAAGAGACCAGAAGAAATCAGCAGTATAATTATCCAAGCTGTCCTGTATATGTACATAAACATATAAATTGCAACTATTGTAAAATTAAGATAACACATAGTAAAGGTAAAAGCCAAATGTCTCCATCAAGAATCACCATTAAGCAAGGTCTGGAGTGACCATAAGTCATAGATATTTAAAAAATATATGGGACTTGAAAATATGGGGAAGCAGATGGAACTAGTTATTTAAAAATGAGTGCTAATGGCCATTGAGAGAGAGGCAGATGCCCAGGGCAAGGAGCCTCTGCACTCCAGAAGTTTCTATTTCCTGGCTCCTTTACCAGTTGGGCCCAGCTTTGTGGCTCCTGTACCATTCTTGCTCTACCCTTCTCCTGCTCTTTTTGGTTTTATGTTCATCTCTAAAATTTGATTTTCCTTTTCTTGAGCTTGTTTGATCAAGACTCTGTCACTCTACATCAAAATAGGCATCCTCAAAACAAATGATCATTTGTACCTGTCAGAATCTGTTTAAGTGGAAGGGGGCTACAAATCTTGGAGTCAAATGATGTTTAGCATCCTGTGGAGGAGGATTAGGAGAGACCCTTGTGGGAATCAGAATGTCAGGTGATCAAAGCCATTTCAATCTGCCCTCCAGGTACAAATGAACCAGGACACAATTAAAAGCACTTTCGAAGAGGTCTTGACAGAACTAATGGGCAGTTTGCCATGGCATTTCCTGGAGACCATGTTGATCTAGGAAGTAAAAATGGACACTGAACTGTCAAGTTGACCCGTGTATGAGGCCAGTCTTCTTGCCCGTAGGGTCTTAACATTTTGTGTGCTGCAAGTGGAAGGTAATCTCCCTGTTGGACAAGGATGAAAGTGTTGGAGGACTACCCCTTTGCCCTTCATTTACCATGAAGAATAAAGGGCATCTAGGCAAGATGAAAGAAGGAATGTAGGAAAGAAGCCAGGAAAAATGATCCTGAAGGATAGTGTCAAGAGAAACTGGTTATTAAGGAAGTTAAGTCAAAGGTGACGCAGGCAGGACTGGGTGCTTGTGATACAACAGTCCTCTCTGGAGTAAGCATGTGACATCTCAGTGCACTGCCTCTGCAGCCTCGGTGTGGCAGAACTTGCTAGAAGCTGGAAGTCTAATTCAGGAAAATCTGTATTGGAAAGAAAATACACTTGCGCATAAGAACCAAGAGAGTAGTGTGGCCCAGCTCCTTTTGGGGGAAGTGACAGGGTGCTGGGTACTTTCTTAATCAAAGAAGATCATACATTCACCAAAAACAGGGAAGAGAAATCAAGGAATATACAAGTGTCTGCAAATTTAAAGAAAATAATCATACTTCACCACAAACAACTTTATTTCCTTAGTTTGCTCCTATGTATCTACTTAGCTGCTGTCATAGTATATGCTGGATTTTAAGTGTATCCAATTTAGGAGCATTCATAGAGTATATAATTTAGCAAAAGGCGTTTAATGCTATATGTCTGTCCTTGGATGGTCTATTGTCTTTCATCAATAAAAAAATTCCAGTGAGTTAGGTCATTTAACATGAGGCTTAAAGATGCATAAAAACCATTTCTCAAGTTCTTTAGCAATGAAAAACTTCATTATGTCATTCAACGCAATAATGCTTTTGTGGAGAGGAAAGAAAACACCCTTTGTTTAGTAATTTTCTTGGCATGGGGTCTTCACTGTGTAATAAGCTTGGCCATTGTTAGGAAATCTGGACAAGAACAACACCAGTTATTGTTGTAAGTGATCATGAAATAAGACAAGAGATTCCACATGAACTGTAGGATAAAGAATATGGCTCAAAAATGTGTCTTGGCACTGAATGAGGAGTGAAAAGATAGCTAACACTGCAGGGCTGTGTCATTTCGTTTTGGCTGTGACAGACAATTTGGGCACATTTGTATTATTTAACAAGTCAGCATAGTAAGTAGTGCATTGCAGGCCCAGGTTTGATTAATTTCACTATGCAGCAATATCAATCTATGCCTAGGTTCTTCACATCTGGCTTCACCATCCTAGCTATACCCAGGCAGTTCCAGGGGCAGCTCCCTTTCCGGCTTTGAGGCAACTGCTGTACTTCCAATTATTAGAGAAGATGTGCCTATATCTGTGTCTCTATAAGCTAGGGAAGTTTCACTGTGTTTTTAGTGGTTGTTATTTTGTTTTATTTTATTTTCAGGGCACTGTATCACTGAGCTACAATCCCATTCCTTTTTATTTTGTCCTTTTTTATTTTAATTTTGAGATAGGGTCCTACTAAGTTGCCCACAGGGGCTGGCTTCAAACTTATGAGCCACCTGCCTCAGCCTACTGAGTAGGTGAGATTATCAGTATTTGCTACTTCACTCATTCAGAAAAGTTTTCTTGTAAGCCTTTCTTACAAACTTCTCTCATGTCTTGTCAGGCATGGTTATAGCATACATTCATACTTAAACCAATCACAGTCCACACTGTGTCTAGGTGCAAAGTTAGCTTCTTTTAAATAAGAAAGTCGATATAGACAAAACCAGGTGGGATTGGATTTGAAGGCAGGAAGAGAGATGTTAGGTAGCAACCAACATTTCTCATAAGAATGAAGCTTGGCCTGAGTTACACAATGTGCCAGATAATGCATAGAATTTATTGAAATTCAGAATATGTTTCCAATCTGTATAAGAAAAGAACTTCGTGTGTGTGTGTGTGTGTGTGTGTTTGATTTTTATGTGTGTTCTGTTTTCAGTTGGTCAGTGTATCTTCAAATAATGTTTTCAAGAAGAGCTCAAGGGGCAGTCTATTTTCTGAGGCCTTGCCTACCTAAATGTGTCTTCCTGTTGACTTTGTTAATTGTGGCAATGTAGTTAGAAAGAAAACCAAAACCCACCCAAATATTTTTCCATCCAGTTAGTTTGTAGACGGGGCTTGACTGTTTTCTGGTAGCTAGCACTGCGAAGAGGTCAGAGACTACTACTTTCTGTTCCTTTGCAATAAGTTTCTTAATCTGAGCATCTTCAGGATTCTTTTCTTTATTCTTTCAATCTAAAACTAATGCTTATGATGTGTCTAGGACTGGGTCATGACCTTTAGTCTTACTTAGAACAGTGATTCATGCTCCAAACTTTTCCACCATATAATCTTCACTGATGTCTTTGATTTATCTCAGTGTCTCCTGTTCTTGTCCCTTTCATATTTATTGTTAACTCATGAACATGTTAAATCATGTTCTTTAGCTTCTCTACCATCTTCATACCCACCCATGTCTTACTCAACTATTTTAATTTCCTCATTTTCCCCCCTCCATGTTGTAATAGAACACCTAAAGTGTGATCACCAGAATAACTAATGTTCTGCAGGCTGGTGCCTATCTATTCATCCTAAGGCATGCTGCATATTATTTAGTAATAAATTTATTATATTTTAGTAAGTATTTTAATATTATTTGTATCTGCCTCATCTATGTCTCATTGTTCATCTCATTCAATTGTCTTTGCCATCCCAATCTTTTCTGCCTCTGTCATACAAGCCATGTTTTCTTGTGTACTTCAAAGAATATTATTACACAGTTTTCTAAACACACTTTCTGGTTCCCCCAAAAGAGGTCATTTTTATAGGAATGTTCTTCATTTCCTCTTCTGCTGATTGTCTTTTGTGTTCCCAGTGCTCATTTTTATTTCTTCTGGTTTCGCATCTTTAAATGAGAGGGGAAAGTCAGTGTTAGATTCAACCACAGACAGGGTGTGCAGATTTCATTCAACTCTGTTGATTGGACATTTGGGTGATGATTGAATCTCCCCAGCTCTGCAGCTGGAGAGCAGTCTCATAGGAGTGGGCCCTGCCCAATTCTAAGAGCTCACTAGCATTCCTATAGCATGGCTCTGCTGTGCTAAGCTTCTGGCCTCACTATGTAGAATACTCTATGCTATGTATTGCTACTAGGGTGCTTCCTCTTCTGTCACAAGTCTGAGGTATGATATTTATCTGGTGATAAATCTTAACAGAATCCAATATATCTAGCACCTCAGTTTCGTATACTTCATCGACTGCATCGCTAGATGGATACTAAAAGATGAAGAAAGTAAAAATTTATATCAACTTAAAATGTCATGCTAACATGATAAAGGAACAACTTCCAGATTTCTTACAATGTAGGTCTCAAGTCTCAGGAGGAACAAAAATGTCTTCTTGTCTTCTCTTTGGTCATCAGAGAACCACTGTATTTTAAAGAGAAGACCAGGCTAACAGCCAATTGCTTTTCCTCGTTCTCTTTTTTCTTCATTTAAAATACCATTTCCTTCTACATTTTGACAATGTAGTCTACTAGTCTTAGCTTTGGGTGTTAGATGGGTTTTTTATCTCTCTGTGGATTCATAGATACTTTAGAAAAAATGTAGGCAAGTTTCTCCCAGGTTGGTTAGAATAGCCTTATTTAAAGAAGTGAAAACCAAACCTGGACCTGAGTGTACTTGGATGTTTCAACAAAGGAGGGACAGAAGGTGGGGGGGGGGGAGGGAGAGAGAGAGAGGGAGAGAGAGAGAGAGAGAGAGAGAGAGAGAGAGAGAGAATATATTAGTATCATTGCATCTACCTAGATTCAGTTATAAAAAGTTTGGGGTCAACTTATGATCCTTACTCTTAAAGCACTTGAAAAGAAAAAGTTCAAAAGTGAGCAAGTAAGATGCCAACAGTGTGTAAGTCATTTCAAAGCAGTGGAGTCATCTAACTTTGAAAAAGAGATGGCATGGAGAAAGTGCAGGAGACCTGGTAATTGTGGAAAAACAGCTCAAAGGTGGTCACACAGAAAAGGGATTTATATTTTTTTTCTGGTTTCTTCCAGAAAGCAGAACAATGATCTCTTGGAGGGAGTAACAAGAAGGTAGATTTTCCTTAACGTAAGGTTGATTGGCAGTGACTGGTGGTGGCTTACTGAAAAGGCAGCAAACCCCGGCTGATCACCTAGTAGGGAAGCTGTGGGAGAGGCTCCAGCATGTGGGAAGTTGGATGATCTGTATTTTAATGATTTTGGTTTTGGAGTTTTGCCTTTGTGTTTGCTGCTTTTTAGGTCAGAGGAGTGGCTCTGCTTCCTTGCAAATAAAGCACTTCACTGGGAGAACTAAGCTGCTCTGAATGTTCAGCTCCATCCAGACCGAAAAAAAAAAGACCCAACTGAAGTGGCATCCACTGACTCCTGTGTCCTGTGATGTCCCACTCACATGGCAGCAAGGGCTGCTTTAGAAGGAGGAGGAGGTCACACCACTTCTTCCAGGAAAAGCAGGTAGTGGGAACAAACACGGTTTCTGTGCCATCTCACTGAGCTCCTTGCTGTGGCCTTGGGAGGTTGCTTTCTGAGCAAAGCACCAGCTACCAAAGGGGTCAACAACTTGTCAAGAACCAGAAGACAATTATTCATGGAGCCAGTGAGGCTCCAAAATTTTGATGCAAGAATAACTTAGGAGAACAACTGAATTAGTGTCTACCTGGAGACTTACCATGGCACTGCCTTTGCAGAGTGTTTTCTGAAGATGCAGTTATGTAAATTTTATATTATACATATTATAATGTAAATTATATATATATATATATATGTGTGTGTGTGTGTGTGTGTGTGTGTGTGTGTGTCTTTTCATCAAAGACCCTTTGTAGAGTACATTAAGAATAGGGACCATAAGTTGACCCCAACAGATAGAGATAGAGTTAGAGATAGAGATAGAGATAGAGATAGAGATAGAGATAGAGATAGAGATAGAGATATAGAGATAGAGATATATTGCAATTTTCCTCTTATTTTGGGGAGGGCTAATGAGGCTGACAGGGATAAAGTCCCTACCCCACCCTACTACCTTCAGTCTCTCCTTGGCATCCTGGGTAAATCCAAACTTGGACTTTGGTCTGATTGCAAAACTCTGTATGACCTTAGAATGATCAAAATGCCTTCTTTAAATGCAACTGGGGATTTGGTTTGGTTTTTGTATTTCATCTAGCTAATATAGCTAAATAAGGCAGGAGAAAGCACGCTGCATGATTTAGTCTATTTTCCTGAAACTTTCCCAAATACTGAAGGCTGGCTTGGAAGCTGGCCCATCTTCACTCCTGCTCTGAGCTGGCTCCAACCCCGTTGGTGGGCCCTTCCATCCCCTGACCTGCAGGTGCATCTGCCTATTGCAACACAGGCTCAAGGAACACCTGCTGCTTCCCAACGGGGAAGCTGCAGTCAGTCTGGTTTAGGGCTGGAACTCATGTTTTCTTTCTTTTTACAAACAATCAAAAAGAAAAGAAAGCCTTCCCTGCTTGTGCTTTTGGACTTTGCTGTTCCAGATGTGTCAGGAGTTGGTTCTACAAGGCAGCCCAACTAAGGGGCTTTTCTGGTGCATTACATAATGGCGGGATTCACGCAACTTTTCCATTGGTTTTGGACTGTGCTGCAGTCCTTTGGGGATGTTCTGAAGTTCAAGCTCCTTTAGAGCCAGGAGAGGAAAACCCAACAGCAAAACAAGTGGAAAAAAGACAATATGTACTGTTCACATGGCTTTGGGTCTTTGAGATGCCTGCCCAGATCTATTTTGTTTCTGGTAATGAACAATCTGAGTAATGCTGGGTCTCCCCATTAATCTTCCTTTCCCATCTGAAATTTAACGCTACTGATCACTTCTTTTTTGCTTCAGGTTAGTCCTCCCTTGGTTTTGTTATCACAGCCTTTGGAGGTTACCCTATTGCGCCATGCTTAGCCACACACTCTGTTGTGTTCCTCCATCTCCTGTGCCCTGCCATTTGCCTTTGGCCAGGCAATCCATAAGAGTCCTTGTAGGTCATTCTTCAGTAAGAAAGAGATCCAAAGATGGTAACAGAGCTATCACAGAAGAAATTTATCTCTCTGTTAGTCCACAATGACTTTTCCTGTTGGCAGACAGAGTTCCTCTATCCAAGAACCCTGAATTCTTCCATTTGCTATTATCCTAGACTTCAGCGCCTCATTAGTACTATATCCAGCCACTCACAGGAGAAAAGGAGAATGGCAAAACCACATCTGCTTTGAGATCCTCATCTGGACAGGACACATTCATTATCTCCATTCATTGCTCATAGCACAGAACTATACATGTGGCCACTTCTAGGTATAAAGGAAGTTGGGAAGGATAGCTCACGGTTAGGCAGTTCCTTCCTGTTAATAACTCTAATCTATGATCATGAAAATGGATTTTAGAGTATAATCAGTCACCTTTGTCACAATCCCTGAGTTTTCTCACAAAATCATGACTCTAGATGGATGCATCCATCCTTATATTTTCTATATTTAACCCTATATTTAGGAGCATTTATGGCTCCTAAATCTGCATTTTCAGCCATGATGTCACATGGATAACCTGTATTGCCAATTGCCACCTGGATCAGCTTCCTGGATCAGCTGAATGATTTATCTTGCAGATATATTAAATTGGAGAATTTTTCCTGGATATTTGTATGGAAACATACTAAAACCAAAGTCCAAGCATTATACTAGTCATGAAACTGTCCTGTTCTATATAGTAAAAAGGAGTTGAGAGCATTATTTCTAGACCCATCATGCCACATAAATTTGGCCAAATAGAAGTCTGATGCACTACAGTGCACCATTCTCACCCGTTTGTACTTTGCTCCACATTTGTTTCAACAGGACCTGACGGTTTCCCCGAAGCATAACAAGAGGCGACCTGAGGTGAAAGCTAGGATCATTGTGGTCAGCCTGAGCATCCTGGGAATGAAAGAGAGGTTGACAAACTGGGATGAGAACAAGAATAAACTATGCACTGCAAAATAAGGGATAAAGTCTTCTAAATAGCCAAAAAGCAGCTGATGAGTACAGTCTACTTTACCAGAATTTGACCCACAGGGACAAACTGTTTACTTGACCCACCCTCCTTCTTTCCAAACTTAACATCTTTTCCTATCCCGAGCAGATGCCTGCTCTGGTCCTGCCTGGGTGTCAGTGAATCACCATTCTCTGGCATCACCTATAATTCTTCCTTTTCCTCTGGGTCACGTATCCAAAGACTCTAAGGCCTCACCAATTCACTTCGTCTGCTGTCTCCACTCTTGCAATTTTTTTAAAAAGCTATTTAAAGTGTTTTTGACAGGCTAATCTTTCTAAAACACTTTTGCTTTGTCACTGCCAAGAAATTCTCCTTAAGAACCTGTTGCCACTTTAGAAATATGAAATAGTTTTAAATAGTAACAGTCTATAAATAAAATGGTTTGTTAGGTAAAAGAGCGATTTTTTAATCTGAAGGCCAAGTCTAGTGCAGGGTGAAGAGATATAATAAGCAACAGACTCAGAAGCAGGAGACCATAATTGTAATTTACCCTCTGCATCTAACTCAGTCTCTGAGCATCACGTGTTTGTTTTGTAAAGTTAGGAAGTCAGTATCTTTCCGACTGAAATCAATGACCTAATACAGATGATCTGTTTTTGTTCCTTCCAAATCTAAGAGTGGCAAATATGTCTCTAGTTATTTACATAGTTTTACATAGAAAACTGCTGGGTCTTTAGAGGTCAAAAGCAAGTCAAATATCAATAATTTCATATAGTTTGACTTGATACAAGGCTTGCTGGTTAGCTGATGAATCAACCAGTGGATCATCAATTAATCCAGCCAGGGAAACAAAACTGACTCATGGAGCACTCACAGGACTACAGGATGTGGCCAAGGCATGTCACAAGAAACTGATATCTGTTATCTTGCTTAATCTCCCTGCCCTCCCCCTTCCCCATGGATACACTCCTTTACCTTTTATTTTTTTTCAGTACTGGGGATTGAACTCAGGACCCTGCATTTGCACTTATTCTACTGAGCTGTCTCACTGGCCCTACCTATTTTTTTTTCTTTAATCTTCCATAAATTGACCTCACTCTGTCTTCCTAGCCTGGTCATCCAAACTCTTCTCTATACTTTCATCCTTCCTTCAAGTCACTTTCTCCCCGTGTCTTCCATACTGCTGAATGTGATTGGATCTCAAGCTCATACTACTACTGCCTTTGTCTACTTATGTGTTCTGAGACTGTTGTGGGCCCACTTGGGCCGTGTTTGAGGATTTGGGATTTGCATAAGGATGCTGTCACACATGTGGCTCTGCTACTTAGGAGCTTGGTGATCTCAGTAATATGAAATGACACAGACACCCTGTCCCCAGAGTGGGGTGGATATGGAAAGTAAGCAAGGCAGCAGATGTACATTTCTTTGTGAAATGCCCTGGCCACGTCCTTTAGTCCTGTGATTTTTCCATGAGTTAGCTTTGTTTCCCTGAATTCAGTGATTCATCATTTGGTCTACAAGCTTTGTATCAGATCAAACCATAAGAAACTGCTAACATTTGACTGCTTTTGACCTCTACAAATCCTGGCAATATACAAAACTATGTACGGAACTAGAGAAATATTCACCACTCTTTTCACTCAACTTAGTTAAATCCTCCAGGCCAAAGACACTGACCTCTCAGAGTGGCAGGTGAAACCATCACAGAAGGAAGTGCTATCTCTTCTTTCCACAGCCATCACATTCACTGTGATCCTACTGGGGAAGCTACTCCCAGAGGAGTAGCACCTTCTATATAGTGACCACACAGCTTTGAGAAGGATAGTCTAGGAGCAAAGAACATAGGCCATAGACTGTAGGTCCAGGGTATGCTTCATATCTATGTCTGAGTTGAGCTGTTGTATCTCATGTACAACAGCCAGAAGGCCTTGGTGTTGGGAAGGACAAATTTCAGAACCTCTATTTCAACTTTCCATGAGGGAATGAGAACTAAACCCTCTACTGAGTCAAGAGTTTAAGAATCTAGGTTCTTTCATTGTTTCATAAGGTTAATCCTTGCTGGAACTGTCATACTGTGTACAGAGTGTACAGGTCTCTGGGGAGACATGAGCGACTGATTGGTATGATTCAAGGATTGAATAGGTCTGCTTTAAAGACCTATCTCTGCCATTTACTAGATATGCAATTTGTACAAGTAATATAATTTTGTGAAACTCTAAACCTGTCATCTGAAAAATGGGAAATTAAAAAATTCACAGAGTTTTCATGAGGATCAAGCAAGATGTAAAACAGCTACTGTATTATTTGACACATGGTAAGCTGTCAATCAGTGGTACCTAGTACTGTTTTCCTAATGTTGTTCTGAAATACGAGGGTGATCAGACCAGATTTTAATATTCATATATGAGTTCTTCATTAAAAGCAGAAGCTGGGCTTCTGGTGACTTTGCTCTAGGCCAGGTTGCTCCAGCAGGCCAAGTCCTTGGTGGCCACCCATGTCAAGGTTTGGGTCCTACTTTTGAGATTCCAGGTGACAGAAGGCTCCAGATAAGAACCTGATTGGGCAGTGCTGGGGTTTGTCAACACAAAACCCCCTCTTAACTATCTCCTTCATATCCTCAGACTGTGTCTGAGGTACCATCACCAGACAGGGCCGACTGCCATGTGGACACCGACCACAGACCACAGGTTGAGACATCTTAGATGCTGATGATCTGCCCCATCCGGGGACAGAAATATCAGCATAGGCCCTTTCTTGCACACTGGAACCATTACTTGGGACCCCAAAGGAGACTGACTGCACTGAGATTCCTGTTGAGATGACAGGGATCATCTTGTTGAGATGAGAAGTCGCCAGCTCAAGAGACGACTGAAGCCCAAGAGGGAGGAGTGTTTGGTGCAGACAGACCTCTTCAGGAGCTCTGGAAGGAAGAAGTTTCACTGGGCCCTATCACCTGCCTTCCTCTTTGTCCCCATGCACAGAAGATGCCTTGTGGAGGATCTCAGTTTAATGAGTTTTGAGTGTCTTTAAGCAGTCCCTACTCTGAGGTCACTAACACTAGCACAATGAGGAAACCAAACCTATCTGTTTTGTCTCTTAGACCCAAGACAGATACTCCCTCAGTCTGCTGTGAGGCTGTAGTTCTTGCAGAGACTGGATGCTCTAGGTGTGTGTGGGTCGGGGTGGCGAGGTGTCTTGTGCGGTGTGGGGACAGTGAGTAGGAGGCCACTCCAGCTTCCTTGCAAATTCCTGGGAGCTAAAGCAATGGCTTCTGGGACCCTCATAGAATCCTGCAACACATGCCAGGCCTCACCCTGCCATACACCTTCAACAAAAATGACAAGAATGTTTAACTTCCTGCCTGAATCTGCTTAAAATCATAGGCTAGGAGGAAGGTGCTACAGTGTCAGATTTTTGGTTTTGCCCTTTTTTTGCCTATTTTAGAAGGATTTACTTTGTTTGTAAAAGGGAGGCTGGAAGTGACAAGTGTTAGAAGTGAGCAAATAACATTGTATATATTAAGAGAAAACAAAATGTTAATGACTTTGTAATGTGTGGAATAAAGTGCTAATGTCGGACAGTGATGCCACCATCCTCCTTGTAAACTCCCTTTCCAGGGAATAATAATTACTGACATTTATTGGCCTTTTGCTATGTAGCAGGATCTGCCCTAAGTATTCATGTGTTAAATCATTTATTCCTCACAACAATCTGAAAGAATGATATCATTGTCCCTATTCTCTAAATGAGGAAAATAAGACCCAGAGCAGTTAAGTAACTTGAGGAGTACTGCAGAGTTCATAGGCAGCAGGTCTGCACCCAGGCAGTCTGACGCCCCAGCATACTGCCTCACTACCCCCACCCCTCACCCCCTGCTGCCTCACTCCGCTCTGGTCTGAGGCCTTTAAGGCCCCAGCCTTGTCCTCTACACTAGTGCTTTGCCCTTCTCTTCTCCCAGCACTCAAGCAACAGTAGCACGGTCTGCATACTACATATACCTAGGAGTTAGTGTGTTAATTAGTGAAAGGCAACTTGCAGCACCTCTTTTTACCTGTTAAGAACTCATTTAGAAGTATAACCATGAGGTATAAAAGTAATGCTGCATTGATATGCTGAGCTAGAAAAGGCTCAAGTCAACAACTTCAGACAATTGCCAGTTCTGCTGATAGCCCACTACTATTATGGACTATTGGACTAAGTTATTTTGCTGAATTCAAGTACGTACAATCTTTAGACTGGCTTCAAGTTTGTAAAAGTCTTTAAAAGATTTTACATATAAAGTCTTTTAAAAGACAAATACAGCTTCTCTAACTGCAGTGGAGCACCCATCTCTGACAAAACAAAACAAAAAAGAGGGATGGAAATAAAGGACTGTTTTGTAGTGGGGAAAAAAAAAAAATATATATATATATATATACATATATATGTGTGTGTGTGTGTGTGTATACAAGATAGGATAGATGTACAGCTACTTTCTCTTAATTCAATGAGAAGAAAGGTTTGTATTAATATTGTTTAGACAAGATATCATGTCTACATCTTGCCCTCTGAATAACTATTATCAAGACAATAATACGCAATGTGTTAATTATTATAACTGTCATACTAACCTGTTTAGAAAGTGTCTCATTGTTATTTTATTTTGTTCCCCACTAAAATGAATAAAAGATAAAAACATTTTTTAAAAATTTTATAACTAAGTAGTTCTATTTCCAAAAAAAGAACCCATTTAGAGGTTGGAAATGTAACTCAGTGGTAGAGTACTTGTCTAGCATGCACGAAGCCCTGAGTTCAATGCTTATTACCACAAAAAAAAAGTCAACCTTAGTTAGTAGTAAATAAATATGTTTAAACATATGTGGAAGTAAATAAGTATGTTTAAACAAAAGGAGCCCCTGTAATGCTTTTTTTAAACTTTCCTTTCTTACTGCAGGACCCCAAGTGACGGCTTCCTTCCCACCCAGGACATGTGTAGGGCTTTTCCTAGTCTAATGCCTACCTCTGGTCTTTCTGCTCAGCAGCATCCTCTTTCCTTGCTTTCCCTCCTGGAGTTCTCCCTAAGCTCCAGCATGAAAACACTAAAATGGGATTTTAATTTAACACAGTTTTTCATTATCTGGTTTTAGTTATTACATGGGTCAATCAAGTTCCGAAGCATAATTCCCTTGGGAAAGTCACTTGCCAGTCTTGAAGTCAGCTCAAAAGGTGGGGCTGGTACACAGGACAACTTTTCAGCGACTTTGTAAGTTGAACAGTCTCACAGAGGAGGTATAGGGGCTGCAGGTGCTTCTCCCCTGTCAGGGTCAGGAAACTGAGGGGCAGAGGTTGGCTCATCTGCGGCCTGTGGGTGGAGTCCAGGGGTCTGGGCTGCAGACTGATGACCTCTTTACTGCCCGGTGGCCTCTGCTTTCCCTGGAGATCCTTGTCTTCCCACAACTCCCTCAGGCCACCTTTGTCCCATGTGATAGCTGCTGCAACCTTGTGCTTTTGCGGAAAAGAAACTTAATTTACTTCATTCATTCTGACTTTTTGTCTGTCTGGCAAAAACAGAGAGAGGGACAAGTCCAAGGTGGCACTAAAGTGTCTGAAAATATAGGATTTTCTTCTGAGGAGTTTAGGCCATGAGTGATTTAAGAAGTAAAGCTTGAATGCAATTTGCCTGCAAGCGCCTACTCCAGATGACATGGGTCTCTTCCAGGTCCCGCAGATGCTTAGGGTGGATCCAAATTACACTGAAAAGGATCCAGTGAATTTTCAGCTGGTCCACACCCTTAATTCCCGGAGTTGAGTGACTCAGGGCTTCAGAAGATAACTCAGCTGCTAAACCACCCCTGAGGGAAGGGTGTTTCCCATTCAGGGGCTCTGTTACCTGCAGGCTGGAAGTAAGTTCTAGGCCTTTCCACTTAGTCTTGCCTGTCACCCTGGGAAGCTCTGGGAATTGACATTCAGCTGCTCTATTTCTGTCTGGAGTGCAGTGACACTGCCACTACCCTTGAAGACTTCTTAGCGGCTCATGATGTCCTTGACCACTTTCTCCCTTTAACCCATTTTTTATTTATTAACCAAAGTAGAGAAAAGAAACTTTGGTAACATATGTGGAACTTGGGGAGCTGTCTACACAGCCTGGAAACAACTGCAGCAGACTGCAGACTTTCAGTTGCATGTGCACTGATCCCTGCTGAAGGATTCTTTCTTGTCTCTGTTCTTGTGCCGAGAAGAACTTACCTCTGGACTGCTGTGCTGAGTAGCTGAGACTATTCTGCCCAAAAATGAAGCAGCATCTGCAGTGAAACAGCCTCTCATTGGGGGTGATGTAGCCCTGAGGGATCTTCTGAATCCCTGAGTCAAAAGTCTACTCAGGGTCAGAGCCATGGGCATCTTGGAGGAAGAGCTCCTCATTCAGCTGAGTGTGGTCTGAGGACCAGAGGTACCCTCTGTACCAGGACACGGATGCTAACAGACTTCAGGCTATGTCTCATGGGAAGAGCAAGAGTCAAGGGGCAGCAAGACCCTGGCAGTCCATGCTCTCCACGGTCGCACATTCTGTCGCATATCCCGCGTGGACACCATGGCCCACAGCCGTTCAGGAAGCTGCTCACCATTCGTGTGTGGGTGCTTACAGTGGAATCACAGTGTATGTTTACTGCTGTGTCTTTATTATGCTAATAAACCACAAGCAACCTGAAAGTCTGTCTGAGGGGAATGGGTAGGTAGGATACGGCACAGCCATACAGTAGAGTTGCAGTACTAAAAACTGGGCTGATGCTATAGAAAAGTTCTCATGTTATGTTTCCTAAGAAAGATGAGGAGGCTGGGCTGGGGCACAGTAGTATACTGCAGAATCACTTACTCGGGAGGCTGAGACCGAAGGGTTGCAAATTTGAGGTCATCCAGAGCAGCTGAATAAGATTTTATCCTTTAAAAAATAAAATACATACATATATAAGTGTCTGAGAATGTAACTCCAGATACCCTGGATTTAATCTCCTGTTTCAACATAGAAACAAACAAAAAACAAAATAAACCAAGTGGGCTGTAAAATTTTACCACAGTGTGAATCCTTATATCAACAAAAGCTGCAAAAATCAGTCTTTATACATACATGTAGAAAAATACTGAGCTGATAAATACTGATATTCATATAATTGCTTTTTATAGTTTTCTATTTTCTTATAGTGTTTGTATATTAATTTGTAACTTAAAGTTTCATTGTTTTTAGAAAAGTGTGCTTATTATTTTGGAGATTCATGGGATAAGACCTTGAACCTTCTAATCACATACACAAATTGTGCGCCACAATCAAATGCTGGTGACGTGGGCTGGACCCACAGTTTGTAATCCAAGGACTGGCAGAAGAAGGTCTGTAACCTTCTGTTTCACATCCCTGAGCTGTTTCGTCCCCTAATCATCGGAGAAAATAAACGAACACACTGTTCAGTAGGGTTGTACAACCCACGTCCTTAACCCACACAGTTCTGAATTCTAGCCTCAGGGGTCCTCTGCTCTGCCATTTGGTTTGCCTGAAGCACGTTGGGCCCACCACTGATGCTGGCCTCCATCACTGAGCTACAGTTCCTGCTGGTGGCCCACATGCATACCTTTAGAGCCACAGGGTCCTGATACCTTTGCCCTAATGCTCTTCCCAAATGAACCCTAAGGACAGGTTGGAAGGGTGAAAGAATTAAAAGGCCACAAGCACACAGCCTGAAAGGTGTGGGAAAAATTGGGTGACAAGTTGCCTGATTTTGCATTGGCAGGAGAGGTGGGTGTGTGAGTTTTCTGCCTGCTGTGTTTATGGGGGCCCAGCCCTCTATCACATCAGCTAAAAGACCCTCTAGTCCATCACTTAAACTTTCGCTGTAGTAAAAAAACAAAAACAAACAACAACAAAAACTTCCTTTGCCTGTGCAGAGAGACAAAGTATGAAGCCCATTTCATCTTATTTGTCTTGGTTTGTGAAGGGTTGATCTTACATTAGAGTGATGAGTAGGGTTTGAGGGTCTAGCAGTCTTAGGGCTAACGTGGGTGTTAAGGGTAGCAACAGTGACAGAGGAGACTCGGCTTGTGTTCATCCATGGGCTTGTTCACTTAATGCTTTCTGAGAGCTTTCTATGTGCATAGCATGTATTACAGCATGGAGCACAGCAGCTAAGGACTGTGCACTCGTGGTGTGGTGTTGATGATACAGAGTGATGGGAGAGAGGAAACTAGTGATTAACAAACTACAGTGATTAAGTATCTTAATGAAAATATAACAACTTGATGTGATAGAAAGTAACAGAGGCTAGGGGTGCTTGGTTCCTGCATAATGTCCATGAAAGGAGAGAAGAAAATATTTCTCAGCAAAATATGAGAGGCCTCTCTGTCAAGGGGATTGAAATTCAAATTAGGCGGCTCTGCTCCCACCCTGTCCCGTGTGTGTATGTGTGTGCTGGAAAGCTCACCATTAGCCAAACTTGTATCTTCTGAGATTTAAGACATATGTCTTACTGTATTCACAATGCTGTGACAGAATACTTTAGACTGGATCATATATAAGTAACAGAAGTTTATTTCCCATACTTCAAGGGTCTGGGAAGTCCAAGATCAAGGCACAACAGGTTTAGTTCTGAAGAGACTCATTCCCTTTAGTTGGTACCTTCCATGTTTCCTTATCTGCTGCAAAGGGATTAGGGAGTTCTCACGAGCGTCTTCATATAGACATGAATCCCATTTCTAAAGATGGACTCTTTATGTCTTCATTACTTTTCAAAGGGTTCACCTCCTAATACTGTATTATCACAGGATGTTGGGTTCGGCATGAATGTTGGGAGGCCACTGTCTCAGTTACTCTTCTTTCGTTCCTGGGACTGATACCCAACACTCAAAATGAAGAAGAGAAAGATTTATTTAGCCCACAGTTACTGGAGGTGTCAGTCCATACTTAGCTGAATCCAAGGCAGGGTGGCACATGGCAGGGGCAAACAGCAAGAGCAAATGGGAAGAGTCACTTCAACAGTGGCGACAGAGCAAGTCTGTCTTCCTTGTGCTGCATTCAGGCTCTCCGCCCCAGGCTGTAGCACTCACACCCATAATCCCAGTGAATTATATGTTAATCACAAACTCTAGAAGTCCACCCCATGACTACATGAGGCTTTGGGGGGGACAACTAGACACAAACCATAGCAGCCACAAACATTTAGACCACAGACCATGCTTGGATTTGTCTCACTGAGTAGTAAGCAAGTCCTTCAGGGCCTTTCAGGGACTGGAAGTTTAAAAGAGCTTTGAAGTCCCAGATAGAAAACAAAGATCTGGCTTGATACTTCCTATCTTCCTTTCTTCTACCTCAGACCCCAACCTGATGAGCTCACGTTTGTGTTTTCTAGAGAAAGGCACTGCGGGCAAGCCAGGAGGAACCTCTATTGCTGAGAAATCTCGGAGGTGTAGCACTGTACGTACACAGTCTGATTGTCCATGCTCATGGAGGGGTATTTGCAATATAAGGAACAATTGTGCTAAATGTTATTATAGCTATATTAATGTTGAAGGGTGGAGAAAAACTAGAAAGGAACACTGTGCTCAATCATAGCTTCAGTGTGAGCTTCCTGGGCACGCAGCCTAGTGTCAGAATCTACAGTCTTGCTGGTTTATGCAGTTAGCAGCCTTCTCCTGGGGGAGCCACTCTAAGGAGAGAGGAAGGCAGCAGGGAATAGACTGTTAGTCTTAGCAGAAGGTGGGAAGTTCAAGACAGGAAGATTCAGATGCAAAAGGGGCAAAGCGAGAAGACTCACGTTTATGTTTGTGGGAGCCATAGGCTTGGAGGTGAGCCTGTGGGTCAAATATAGGCATGAGAAGTCTAGATCCAGGTTCAAGATTAAGTTGTAGCACTTATAGCCTAAAAAACATTGATTAAATTACTTGGCCTCTCTAGGTGACTATATTCTGAGCAATATGGTTATTTTGAGGACTAAAAGAGATAATAATGTGTGTAAGGCACACACACAGCTAGTTTCTGCCATGCAATAATGCTCAGTAAGAAGCATGCAGGGGCCCCAGCATGGGAGAACATGCCCTCTACTAGGGCTGCACTGGCCTGGGAACTGGGCTCGCAACATAAAGTGCTGCTTTGCTTTCCCAGGGAATGATTGTTCCTCTAGAGGGAATTCTTGGTTCCTAGTGTTTTCCAGGTCACAGAGGGTGGAAGACTCCCTACGGGGGCCGGCCAAATAGCTCAGTGTAGGAAAGCACTTGCAAGCAGGTGCAGGGGCTGGAGGTTCAATCCCAGGGCCTGTACTGTCTCCCAAGTAAATTTTTGTTTTTTAAAAAAAGTGTAATAAACGAAAACAAGAGACAAGAAAAAAAAAATGTCACAGGACTGTTCTGCTATAATGCTATATATGGTTAGATTTCTAAATCTCTGTGTAAAAAATATATAATTGTTTATTCATATTTTTAAAAATATTTTTTTCTTCATATTCTGTAAGGACTTAAAGTTTAACATATCCATACTTGATGGAAAATACCTGTTCCATGATATACTTAAGATGTTTCATATTCAGACAGACAGTGAGGTTAAACTCAACTGCATATGTTGTAGGGTAATAATAAGCTTCTCTTCTGGAGGGTTAACAACCTAAGTTTGCAGACCAAAAATTAGAGAAATAGAAGGGCTGCATGGACAGCCAACAGAGGATCTACAAAGTGTGGTATAGGGTTTCAGGATAAATCCTGAGGGGACTTGACTGACTTTATCAAATACAAAAGTTAGTTTCTTGTTATATAGGTCTTGCTTTATCTTGATCTTAACGATCCAGCAAAAAAGTATAAAAATAAGATATTAAAAAGTAAAGTGGATCAGGAAGATGGTTCAGTGGAATAAGCACTTCTCTGGCAAGCGCAAGGGCCTGAGTTCAATCCCTGGTTCCACCAAAAAAAAAAAAAAAAAAAAAAAAAAAAAAAAAAAAAAAAAAATTAAAGCAATATTAATAGGCTGAGCTGTAAAAAGCTCAAGTCAATCACAATTGGAGAAATAGAAGAGCCACAAGGCCAGCCAACATTTCAGCCCTAGCCTTCAAGGTCAGCAAAGACTCAGGACATTGGAGAGTCTGTATTGCAACATCATGAAACTCAGTTGAGCTCCAAATTTTCTGAACAAGGAGATTATGGAG
Organism: Ctenomys sociabilis; assembly: GCA_004027165.1. Lineage (NCBI taxonomy): Eukaryota > Metazoa > Chordata > Mammalia > Rodentia > Ctenomyidae > Ctenomys > Ctenomys sociabilis. The sequence goes on from PVKA01000174.1 coordinate 198,842, forward strand.
CCACAGAGGAAAGAGAGTGATGATTTCTAGTGTGCCTGGGGAGAGTCACATGGAGAGAAAACTTTCTCTCAGGCTCTCACAGAGAGCAAACTTGTCAAGCATTGGCTGTGACTCATCCACATTAGAGAATAGAGAAATAGAAATTAGAGAAATAGAAGGGCTGCATGGACAGCCAACATTTTGGCCCTAGCCTTTCAAGGTCAGTGAGGACTCAGGACATGGGAGAACCTGTACTGTAAAATCATGTAACTCAGCTGTGTCCAAAATTTTCTGATCAAGGAGATTATGGTCCCACAGAGGAATGCAATTGATGAAGGAGAGTGTACCTAAGGAGAATCACATGGAGAGAAAACATCCTCTCAGGCTTTCACAGACAGCAAATTGGTCAAGCAATGGCCATGACTCATCCACATGGCTGACACTGACAAAGGATCTACAGAATAAGGTACAGGACTGCAAGATAAACCCTGAGGGGACTTCACGGACCTCATAAGAAACATAAACTACATGTGTTGGTATATAGGTCTTGCTCTATCTAGGTCTTAACCATCCAGCAGAAAAGTATAAAAATGAAGTATACACCGCGGGGCCATAATAATAAGTTGAGCTGTAAATGGCTATGGTCGACAACTTCTTCGGATAACTCACTACTGTTGTGGAATCCTGGACTGTATTGGATTGTGTCGTCGAGTTCAGGCACCTAAATTAGTTGAACGACAATGGAGTGCCCATCTTTGACAGATGTAGACAAAGGAAGGGGTATAGAAAGGAAGAATCATGATGTGTGTGTATGGACAGTACAGTTGGGATAGATAACGCCATACTTCTATATAATTCTATGAGAGGCAAGATTTGCACTAATGGTGGTTGGACAGGATATTATGTTGGCTTCTAGTACTATGGACAACCACTAGGAAAATAACAAGGTAGAAAGTATTAATTATTGAATCTTTGATGTAATTCAGGTATAAAAAATAAGATACACAAACAGCTACATTCTCTTAATTTACTGATAAAAGACATATGGTATAATAATGTCTATAAGTATAATATCATGTATGCACCTTCTATGATATCAAAACATTATGAAAACAGTTTGCAATGTATTAATTTATCAAATCCATCTTGTCAAGATATCTTAAAACTGTCTCATTGATATTTGTACTTCAATAAAACAAAAGTAAAAATAAAAATAAAAAAACAAAGAAAATAAATTAAAAAAATAAAAAGCTCAAGTCAACGACTTCTGACACTGCCAGTACTACAAATAACTCACTATTATTATGGACTACTGGGCTATATTGGAATATTTGCTGTATTCACACACCTACAATATTTAAATGACAATGGAATACCTTTCTCTGACAAAACTAAACAACAAAAGGGGATGCAAATGAATGACCATTTTGTATCTGTATATTCAAAATACTTAGGATAGATATACAGTTACATTCTCTTAATTCAATGAATAAAAAGATTTGTTCTAATAGTGTGTGTGGACAGGATATCATGTCTGCATCTTGTACAATGAATAACCATGAAGACAGCAATATGCAGTGTATTTATTATTGAAACTGTCCTACTAATTGGTTTTGAAACTGTCTCATTATTATTTGTTTCTCAGTAAAACAATCCCAGGGTCTGCCATGCTGGCCTTGCACCCTTGCACCCCTCCCCCCCGCTTGGGTGTGGGGGACACACTGAGATAACAATTGAGATTGGACATGGGGGTGTGCCTATAATCCCAGCACTTGGGAGGCTGTAAACAGGAGGATCACTATGAGTCCGATCTAGTAGTGAGACCCTCAACACCCTGTAGATCCTGCCCTAAAATCAAGACAAAAAAACAAAAAAAAAATTTCCTATGGGGAGACAATGACAATGACAATGGAAGTGTTCCATTGTCATTTAAATCAAAAGACAAAAAACAAAAAAGAGGAGAGACCTGTCTCTCCCTTGGAGAGAGAGGTAGGAAGTCAGAGGAGGACCCTGTGCGCAGCAGGGGCTAGGTTTGGTTTTAGCTCTACTGTTTGCATCTCAAATTTCACAATTTTATTACAAAACTCGTGTTTTGTAAGAGAAGTCTGAGGGACTGTGTAAGTGAAGTCCATGCCCCAGGGACCATGCAGCCTGTGTATGAGTCGAGGAAACATGTCATGTGTGCACTCTTGCTGCCCATTTGTGTATGCACCCAGGACTTCCGGGTGGCACAGAACTTGGTGCGCCGGCAGCAGGTGTGAGCGCAGCCAGACCCAGTGCGAGTGCGGGATGTGGATGCTTTGTCCATCACTGAGTAAGCTAGTTCCTGCGATGCGTATCAGCCCTGCCTCCCACTCAGACCAGAACTTGCTTGGAATGGGGAGGGAAGCTCCCTGCTTCCCCCTACACACCCATGGCCTTCACACTGAACTACATCTCAGCCCTTTTTTATTTTAATTTTGAGATAGGGTTTTGCTAAATTACCCAGACTGGGCTTGAACCTGTAGTCCTCCTACCTCAGGCTCCGAGAGTGCCGGATACGATGCATGTGCTACCATGCCCAGCGTGGAATTGCATTCTGAGAAACAAAAATGACCAAGAAAGCCCATCTTTTATTCCTTGTTTTAGGCAGACACTTTCCCTTAAAAATAATGATGTACGAGTAAAGAAAGGTGCTATGGTTTGTGTCTAGTTGTCCCCACAAAGCCTCATGTAGTCATAAACTGGGGACTTCTAGAGTTTGTGATTAACTCGTAATCCACTGGGATTATGTGTGATCCAAGACTGGGATTATGGATCTTAGTATTGCTGGGATTATGAGTGTGAGTGCTACATTCCACCCTGGGGCAGAGAACCTGAATGGAATATAACAAACAGAGAGATTGACTTTCTTTAGTGATTGCTCCTTGTTGTTGCTGTGTGCGGCCGCCATGAACTGCTGTTCTCTGCCACGTGCCCCTCTGCCTTGGAGCCAGCTGAGTATGAACTGAAACCTCCAGTAACTGTGAGCTAAATAAACCTTTCCTTCCTTCATTTTGGGTGTCAGGTATGTGTCCCAGCAATGAGAGAAGAGTAACCAAGACAAAAAGGTTGTATCATAGCTTCTTTCTTTCGGTCTTTCTTTATTCATTATAAGCCAAAGGTAGAGAGTCTATAGAACAGGTACATAGTGGAGGCAAACGAAAAACAGTTGCATTAATTTTGTGAATCTCCATATCATTCTGGCGTGCATGAAATATGCAGGCATGCGCAGGCTGTGGAATGCACTCTATAATTGCAGTGATCCTACATATAAATTAAATGTTATGTTTTCATTGAATGTGGCTATTATGCACTACAGAGACGAATTGTAAAATTTATGCTAATTATTTAAAATGTTGATTTTTCTTAGAGTAGCAAATGAAAAATACCACTGCAAATTCTATAGATAATGAAAAAAAATGCATCAAATACAAAAACCTTTATTTTAGTACTTACGGGCTCATTTTGCCAGTGTTTTGTCTCCATATCCTTATTCTGCACTTGCAGACAAATTATGTAGCTGATGTTGGTAAGGAGTTAATATGCATGCAGTTTATAAAATATTTTCTATGTCACCATTATTAAATACCTATGGAGCCTTGGACCTCTCCTCAGCTCCCCTTCCTGAGGAAGAGATGTGTGGACCATGATTCGAGTAAAGTTTGATAACGCTGTTTGTCAGACGGAGCTTGAATGGATAATTAAAAAAAAAAAAATCAAATCTGAGAGCTCTCTTCCACTAAGGTACAATCCCACCTTTTATTTGTTTACTTATAAATAAAGCTTTGCTAAATTGCCCAGGCTGGGCTCCAACCTGGCATGTTCCTCATTTGGGGTCTGAAGTAGCACAGGGGCGCACCTGTGCCTGGCTCTCCACCTTTCTTTAATTTATGTTGCCTTTCCTCAGGAAACGAAATGACAGTGCTGACTGCCTCAGCCAGGTCCTCACAAGGACTCCAGCACTGCCTAGAGCCTTAAAAGTGCCTGCTCCTCCTAGATGATTGAGAGACAACTTGAGAGCTTGTGGCCAAAACCTTAATTAGTAATAAATTTTTCCCATGTAAGTGTACGCATGTGATGAAGAAAGTGGCCCATGTGAATGTGCACAGGTGCACATCGTGTGTATGTGCATTTCCCTGGTAGCTTATCTTTACAGTAAGGACTTGTTCAAAGCTCTGGTGTTCTTGGTTGGAGCTGTCGGCCATCATCTCGGGTCAGCCGTGGGAGTCAGCTTGTAGAATCCATCCTGTGCGTGGCTGGCTGTCAGTGCTCCCCGGGGCTGTGCAGAAAGAGGTGTGGGCTGACTGGTGAGAGATCCCAGGAGTGGCTGTGATGTGGGGGCCCACCTCCCCTAGAGGGAGCAGACACAGTGGGGACAAGAACTCTTCTGAAACACGTGAGTGAGGACAGGGGCATCAATCACCACCAGTGGGTGACACTGCCACAGCTCCTCCTGTCAACAGGACTCACCTCTCTCTTCACCTAGGCCAGGAGGGAGCCGTCAGATAGTCAGAACACGTGCCAGGGAGGCCTTCCTAAAGCAGTGGCTTCCGAGGCTGTGTGAATGCTCAGGAACACACAGGGATTTTGTTAACTTGATTTTTCTGTGTCCAGAGAACTTTTCCAAGAAGAGTTAAGCAGAAGTCTTACAAATAACTGAACTCTTTGCCGAGAGAAATGATCAAGGTTGCAAGTTTATCTTTCCATAGTATCATTCTGGTTCAGTGTGGAAGTCAAAGGATGTTCTTGGGAAAATTCACCCATTCATTTCATATTTTTATTATCTACTTACTTTATAAAAGAAGTCCTGAGAGTCAAAAATAAATAAGATGCAGAATTGTTTTCAAGAACTGACAGCTTAATAGGGAAGAGAGCAGAATAATAATAGGATTATCAAATAAATACTATACTGTTGATGAAACTGTCATCCACACATCCAACAAAGAGCTGAGGGAACATAAAAGAGAAGGTGTCTAACCTTGGGTGGATTCAAGGAAGGTGTTATGTGAAGTGACATGCTAGCTGGAACTGAAGGACATGTAAGAGTTCTCCAGGAGGGGTGTGTATGTGTGTGTGTGTGTGTGTGTGTGTGTGTGTATGTGTAGTAAGCAAGTGCCTAATATAGTTTATCCTAGAAGTAGGAAGAGTGAATATAAAAATATGGAAGTATCAATGAACGTGTTCAGTGCTGAGACCAGGAGATTAAGGGCGGGTGAGGAGGCTGAGTACCCTCTAGATTGTGGAAGTTGGGAAAAGGGTGTGAAAGAGGAGGTGACAATCACTCTGGGCTCTTACATGTGGCAGGTGTTTTGAGAGATAGAGAAGAGGGTATTTTCAGGAGATAAGATAGCATAAGCTGGAGGCAAGACATGGGACATTCTGAGTGATAGCACAGGTTAGCTGGCATTTAGGGAACAGGAATATAGAAATGGTTAGGAAGAGGGCCTGGATAAGGAGTCTGGGCTTCGGACAAAGGGAAACCATCAAAAGTTTTTCACTGGTGTTTCTGCTCTTGTTGTTTGAGAGATATAATGTGAACTTCATCCTTTTTAACATTCTCTAAGCTTTGGGGATTGTATGTAGTCATTAACACAACATCAAGCCATAGGAGGCCTCCCTCAGGCTGTGAAGTGTTTCCCTGCCCTTTCGCAGCCCTTCTGAATCACTGATCTGCTCTTCATCAGCTTCGCCTTTTCTGTAATGTGCTAAATGTGGTATGGAGTAGGAAGTAGCTTCTTGAGTTTGGCTTTTTTCACTCTGAATAACATATCTGAGATTCATCCATGCTCTGGGTATCTTTGTTTTTATTTATTTATTTATTTATTTTTTTTTTTGTGGTACTGGGGATTGAGCTCAGGACCCTACACTTTCCAGGCAAGTGCTTATTCTACTGAGCTATCTCCCCAGCCCCCTGGGAATCTTAATACCATACTGTAGTTTGCTTTTTTTCTAGTCATATTCAGTCCTATAGGCAACCCCATTGCTTATCCACTTACCAGCTGAGGACTTTTGGGTTGTTTCTAGTTTTTGTCAATTATAATAAACACTGTATGTGAAAACATTCACATACAGATTTTTTTGTTTTTTTAGGGAAGGGTCTACAGGGTGTTCAGGGTCTCACTACTACATTGGGCGAGTAGTGATCTGCCTATTTACAGCCTCCCAAGAGCTGGGATTACAGGTGCACACTAGTCTCCAAGTCTTCATTGCTGTCTCAGCCACCCCAGAGGCAGGACCTGGTACGGCAGACTTGGGAATCGAACCCCTGACCCCGAGCCTGATTACAGGTGCTTTAATCTGCTGAGCTATTTGGTCTACCCCACATGCAGGTTTTTGTGTGAAAGTAAGTTTTCAGTTTATATGGGTGCATAACTAAGTGAATAAAAGTAAGGTCAAAAAAGCATTTACAAGTACATGTTTGACTTTGCTTTAAGGAGACAGCTAAGCCTGGGAATGTAGCCCTCTGGCAGAGACTTGCCCAGTGTGCATAGTGCTCTGGGTTCAATCCACAGCGCCACAAAACAGAAAACAAAAGCAAAGCCTGCCAAAATATTTTCCACAGTAGCTATATTTTGTACTCCCACCAGTAATGTCTGAAAGTTCCAGTTTTCTGCTTTCTTGCCAATATATTATTGTATTTTTAAAAACCATTTAGTAGGTGTGAACTGGAATCTCACTGTAGTTTTAGTTAGCATTTCCATAATGACTAATGACATTATGGATCTTTTCATATATCCATTGGCCATTCTTATATTTCTTCTGGTGAAAGATCTGTTCAAACCCACGAGATGACATGCCCACAGCTAGGAGCTAGACGACTCTTGCCACTGGTGTCCACCTCAACACCCAGTGTGTCAAATGAGTTTTGTTTTGTTTGAGACAAGGCCGTGCTGTCAAGTTCAGATTGATCCAAGCTGGCCTCAGACTCACTGTGACCGTCCTGCTTCACCCGCCCACATGCTGGGATCACAGGCATCCACCACCATGACCACCACCATCACTATATGGCCCCAAGTGTCGAGTAAGGGCCAGCAGTACCTGGGTTTCCTAGTAGCTTGTCAGAAATACAGCACCTCGCTTCATTCTAGTCTAACTGAATGAAAAATCTACATTTTCATAAGTAATTTGTATGCTTGTTAAACTTTGAGAAACACTGGTGCTCAGAAATAATTGGAGAAATAAAAACAAAATGCAACTGTCCAATTTAAGAAACTGTTGTGATACAGAGAACTCAGGGTGACTGAGCAGTGAGCCTGTAAGGGAGCGAGAATTTACATATCTGGCCCCGTCCCAGCACTTGACTCAGGCTTTGTGTTCTTATCTGCTCCCTTACCCCACCTCTCTGGTGAGTGAAGGCTGATGTGATAAAAGCGGGTTGTTGCAGAAAACCCTGCCACGCAACAGCAGACCTGTCAGTCCAGGGCCCCTAAACCTGCCGGATGGTAGGATAGGGCGGTCAGTCGGTCTGTGGGCCAGAACAAGGTGGAATTTGTTCAATCAATTACACCAGCCAAGACTGACAGGGCCTCTAACACTTGCTGGGTACATGCAGATAAGGCCCAGTCCTCAAATGAAAGTTCCTGGTCTAGTTGAGCCAACAGATAGACGCAATTATCACTCAGCCTGATAAGTGTCACAGTACTGTATAAACCCGGTGAAGGGGAGGATTAACTGGAGCAGGGAATGCAGGCAGGCACAGAGGGATTCAGGAAAGAACTGACAGTTGACTTGAAGTTTAGCATTTTATCAACAACTAACTTTATAAAGCACTGTGTGCCAGACTCTGAATCTATCTTATGTATTATTATATTTAACCCTCATAATAGCACTACAAAAAAGGGACTGTCATTATCCCCATTTTAAATGTGCACAGTTTACCATGTACATACAGGCTTTCAGCAATTTGCATTATGACACCCCTCCCCCTGTGTATCTGGGACCCAAATGTGTATCCTTAAGTGAGTTAGCACTATGAGTGAGGGGAATGCCAAGAACAGATACAGAACTCCTAGTCTTACCCCAGCCCGAACTTTGCCCAAAGAGACAAAAGAGGGTGAAAAGTGCTTAGACAGAGCAACTGTCTATGGAAGATGGGGACATAGCGAGCTCTCTGTTTGCTACTGAGAAGCCCAGGGTCAGGCTTCTCTGGTCATTCTCTGCTCTGGCCACTGCCTTCCTCTGGAGGCAGAGCTGGATAGTGTCAGATACTTGGCTTTCCTTAGATCCCACACAACCATGGATTTCTCCTCTATCTAAGGAGATAAAGCCAAAGACGGACTTTGCTATTTCTCAGCCTCCTCTGACAGCACAGAGGCCTGTACATTGTAAAGATCTCCAAAAAGGAGCTCTGTTAATGGTTTTTAGATGTAAGCCTGGAGATACAGAGGAGACATGCCTTGGCATGCTTTTGCAGGGGCGCATGCTCTCTGCACCTGTCAGGTGGGTTTGCAAGCTCCTTGAAGTCAAGGGCAGGTCTTCCTGCTGTTGCTCTTACAGTACCATTGCACTATGCTGGTCCACGATGGGCTCTTGGGGAGTGAAGCTGCCTGGCCACCTTGGGAGGCCAGAGCTCAGAGAGGAGAGGCTCTGCATCATGGAAGGGAGGTGACAGACTCTGGATCCAGCTTGCCAGGCTGAATCTTGTCCATGCCACACTGCAGCTCTTGTGATGTTAGGCAAATGGTTTATATGCTTAGAAGAATGTTTAGATGGTAGTAAGCTCCCCTGTAATGATTAGCATAATAGAAGAAGCAATCTTTGGAAGTGACCTTTGTCAAATTATGTTGGGATTTCAGCTCCATCCTCCTCTAGCTATGATCTTGGCCACTCCATGGTAGCCCCAAACCCCTGCGTACAACTCCGCTGATCATCTGCCTGCAGCCTGAGATCCTGTAATAACATCTCAGTGGCTTTTTAAACCTCTTTCTGTGTATTTCAGACTCTGTGCCCTTTGATGCTGGTAGGGCATGAGCTCCCAGAAAACTTTGCTATTAGTTAATATACAGAATCTAAATGCCTTTAACCATCCTGTGGTCAAGAATAAGGGCCAGGAAAAGAGATTAAAGCAAACATCCACAGATCGGTAGTAGAAACATTGTACAGGGTGGTTAGGGATGCTGTCTCCGGTTTTCTCTGGAGTTGGTCCTGATGGATGGCTTGGCAAGGCTCTTTGTCACCTCTGTCTCCTGATACATCTCCATTATGACCATAGCAGTACTTCCTTCTGCCTATCTTAGTACAGCTTTGGGAGCCCCTTCTGGGGCACGTGGACCAGAGCATGGGTACTGATGCCTGCGTGGTGAGACGTTGACTGGAGGGCCCTGGAACCTGAACTGTGTTGGGTTGGCAAACAAGGAAGCCACTGAGAGACTCTAAGCAGGGAAGAAGAAAGAGCTGGTAGGGATTTTAGAATCTTCTTTCAGAACTATGTGGAGGACAAGCTCCTGAAGGAAACAATGGTCATTTTTTACTTCATTACACTGTACTTTTCCAACTGACACATACATCATTGATTGTATTGTGCTCAAATTATATATTTTTATTGATTTCAACTTATTTAAAGGTTAAAAACTTTTATTACCTCAGGACTTTGATGCGGGCCTACGCTTTCCTTCCCCAGCCAAGTGACGTAGGGCAGCCCAGAGTAAGGCAACTTTCCCAAACTCATGCAATGGGTTTTTAACATAGCCAGGAAGGGCTTCACAGAGTCTGAGTTCTCAAAACTATGTTCAGACAGATCCTGCTGCAACCCACCCACACATCAGCCTCACACTTATCTCCTAAAAAAATTACTTTCAACATAAAGAGCATACCCAAGCTTTGGAAACTAGACTGAGTCCAAGTCCTACATTAGATGTTTACCTTGGTTTCCTTCTGCATCATCAAGTCTTCCATCCTTGAGGTTTCTCCAACCGGGTTTTCTGGCAGTCTCACTGCTATAGACACACTGCTAAGGTTGACCTTGAGCCCACAGTCTACAGGCCAGAAGGAAGCCTTCTTAGGAAATGAGAAGGGTAAAAAGAGTTGAACAGAGAATTTCTATGGTATCTTCATGGCACCTCTACTTTGACCATGACTGTGTGAGCAGTTTGTACTAATGAGTAGAGCAAAGATGGTGGCTCTGAGGGCCATCCTCCCCACCACCTCCAGAGAGCGCCTGATTTAAGGAATTGTGTGTTCACAGGGTTGACTTTATCAGTGCTGTGTGCTGTAGTTTGAAGAACGTGGTACACAGCAGATTACATTAATTGCCCTCAAACCTTATCTGTGTTTTCCCCAAATTCAACACAAATGCATTGTGATCCTTTTTATGAAAGAATTTAAACTGTGCAGTGTCAAGCAGAGGTATTCCTGCGCAGCTTTTCCTAATAATGCAGACTACTTTGTTTTTAGTCTCTACCTTCCCTCCCTACTCTTTAGTCTTCCAAGGAGAAAACACTACCATCATACAGGTCAAGAAAACTTGAGCTTTTCAAACAGGATGTTGCTGAACTCAAATTGAACCTCACCTTATGGGAAACAAATTCTCTTTTACCACAGTTAAAGGTGTAAGTGTCCCAGGAAGTGTACAGCAGGCTTGAAAGGAATCAAGCTGCAGGCAAGTTAGGACTTAAGAAAAACAAAAACTATAAATGCTTGTGCTTTTTAAGGATCAACAACTCCCATATTTTCTGTCAGGTCAATACAATTGACCTGTTTGCAGAGACAGACTCATAGAACACCCTTGCCAGAGAGCAGAGATGAGAGAAAGGGAAGGTGGTGATCCCTTTGTTTGCTCTCAGAGAATCAAGTGTTGTTCCAACTGGATTCAATATTCTCCTAGATTGAATGAACTCCTGAGCAGGGCCACCAGTGCTGTCCCTCTCTGCACACCATCTGGCCCTATTAGGGAAGATCGTCATCCTTGTTTTTTCTAAATAAAACACTGTCACTATGGTGAAAACACTGCTCCCAAGGGCATCTTGTCCTTAGTGGAAGGGGATGGTCCTTATGACCATGGCTGACCAAATTCACAGAGCAGAAACACTTCTCTACGATTCTCCTAAATTCTAAGGTGTCCAGGGCTGGGAGTGTTGCTCTGTGGTAGAGCATTTGCTTAGCATATGTGACACTCTGGATTCACTCTCCAGCACCAAGAAAACAAAGCAAGAACAACAACAAACCAAAAACAGTCCAGCCAGTAAGGGACTATAGTCCTCTCCCTGAGCTCCCTTGATTGAAAAAAAGAAAAAAATCACTGAATAAAAGGAAACAAAACAAATTAAGTACTTTTTCTCTTCTTAATTTCTTATATATTTTTTCTTCCAATTTTATATGCACATATCTGGTCATAAGATTAACTGGTTGGTTAGAAGACAACGCTATATATTACAACAAATACTGTGAAATCCATATCACTTTGTTAAGTGAAATTCTGTATTGCTTGTAATTTTTTCTGCTTTAATTCTAATTTGTCCTCTTTTTAAAATAAATAAATAAATAAATATCAGAGGTCATCTTCTTTGTACTCCCAATCAGTCACTTAGTGTTTTGTTTCACTATATCCTATAGTAAATATATATTAAAGTTAAAAATCCCTTATTTTTTTATTCCTGGTACCACTACCACAATTTACAGGACAATATACCTGATGTAATGAACAGAAAGAAAAGGAGAAGGCTACAACAGATAAAAGACCTCAGGAATACACATCTAATTGACATTACATCACATTAATCAATACTGCACTTTTTGCAAACTGTGGCTATGACAGTCCTGAGCCAGAAGGGTTTCCTGTTTAAGCTGCAGTAACTTTTCTGACTATGGATCATCGTTCCTTCTGTGGCAGATTTTTGCAGTTCCTCTAATGCATTTGGGATGACTGTCTCAAAGTAACCTGCAGCTTTTCTGACAACTCCTCACTCTCTCTCCTGCTCAGAACTGTAGCCCTTTTCGGTTGTTTTTTAAAACCTTCTGCTACCATACCCACCACTTTCACCAGCAGATCCATAACCACCACCATGGGGAATGCCAGAGCTTCTTCCACCAAAATTGACCTCTTCATGGGTCCGTAATTTGACTGTTGCTGTCCACTATAATTTCCAAAATCATTATAGTTCCCACCCATAGTCACCACCAACAAAATTTCCTCCTTCATTGTAACCCTCATACCCTTCTCCACCACCACCATATCCACCACCTTGGTGTCCATATCCTGGCCCACCACCACCACATTCTCCTCTACTACTGTAACCAGGGCCACCCCCATAGTTTCCACCTTCACCTCCAAGTTCACTATATCCACCATCACCTCCTCCACCATAGCCTCCTCTTCAACTAAAGTTTCCGCCATGGCCAAAATTCTCCTCACCACCTCCAAAGTTTCCTTCATGACCCATAAATTTGCCAGATCCAGCTCCATGGCCTCTTTGTGATCCAGCACTGCCTGTCTTATATAGAGATGCACTTTCGCAATTAAGCCCATAGTGTGGTATTTCTGAATAATTTTATCAACTATATAGGGATCATCAAAAGCTATAAAAGCAAGTCCTCTCCTTTTCATGCTCTACTTGTCTTCCATAATTTCTATGGTTTCAATCTTGCTGTATTTCCCAAAGTAGTCTCTCAAAGTATATTCTTCTGTATCTTCTTTAGTACCACTGTCAAAACTTTTCTTCGCTGTTAGATGGGCACCAGGCTTCAGTGAATCCTCTCTAGAAACAGCTCTCTTTGCGCTACTACACACCCATCATTGTTGTGTGCTCACAAACACATTGTTGCATCCACCTCTTCAACACAAGAGTAAGTCACCGAACCAGAGCCTCTGGAGTATTTTGTTTGAGGCTCTCTCATTACCACACAATCGGGGAGTGTGCCCCACTTCTCAAAGTGATCTCTTAAACTATCTCTGGTAGTTTCAGAGCTCAGACCACCAATAAACAGCTTCCTCAACTGCTCTGGCTCCTTTTTTATTTATTTATTTATTTTAAATTCATTTATTTATCACAGTGTCTCGCTACACATCACGGATTCTTTTTTTGCGGGGGTGGAGGTCAGCTCAGCCCGCCCTGGGGGGAGGAGCTGGCATGGCATGTGGTGCTGGGGGCTCGAACCACGGTCCCTGAGAGGCGCTTTAGACCGCTGAGCTATCTTGCCAGCCCATGCTCTGGCTCCTTTGGATCATGGCCCTCCATTTTAAGACCGGACTCACCTCTGCCTACTTGAGTTCAATATGGGACTAAGCTACAGGATATATTTCTACCATTCACTGATAGTTTCACAGCTTCATTTAAAAGTTTCTCTTCTATCTCCAAGCTGACACTGCAACCTGAAACAATGATCACCAGTTGTTAAACCAGGGAATTCACAAAAGGCTCTCAGGATTGTTTTCTGGAATCGGCCTTCCTCTGCGAGTCTAAATGTTCCTTCCTTTCTCCACTGGTGAAATCATGTTGCTGATGAACTTGAAATGAGAGCACAAAGTCAAATGACCCCCAAAAATCTTCCAGCTGGGGAAATGGGAGGAGCGCCCCTAAAGATGAGATTGAAGGGAACAGAGTCATCCATCGTCTGGAGCCTGTTTGCAACATTCGAGTCACCAGGACAAATGCAGATTGCTCGTCTTCTTTTCAAAAGTATTTGAAGATAAAGTCACTGAAAGCAAAATTTAAATTTTATAGTGTTGGAAGAGGAAATTTTAGTTTTTAAAAGGAGGTTTAAGCCTATTTGCCCAAATTTCTTAGTATTTAGAATTCATTATTTCATAAAATATATTTCATAAAATATGAGATTATAGCATTGGAGAAACCACACTTTTATTAATTTTTTTAAATAAAAATATTTATTTATTATTTATTTATTTATTTGGTACAGGGTCTCATTACACAGCTCAGACTCTCAGTGATTGTCCTATCTCAGCCTCCTCAGTGCTGGGATGATAAGCATGTGCCACCTCACCCAGTTTAGGTGACCAGCATGGTTCATCCAGAGTTCTGGGTCTGGCAAGGCGTGTGGTACCAGGGATTAAGCTAGAGACCTTGCACTTGCCAGGCAGGTGCTTAGGACTACTGATCTCTCTCCCCAGCCCGATACACCTTTTGTTTAAACTAAGCTCAATTTGCAGAGTACCTTGCCAAACGTTCACTCTACATTATATTAGTTTTCCTATTTTTCCCATTTATTGTATAATAGGCATTTTTCATATTTTAATTTTAGAATGGTTCTTTTATGCATACTTAATAGCTGCAGTCAGCACTTTCAAAGGAATAGGTTTAATACAGGACACATAATTATAGGACTATTTAAAAATATTCACCCAGAAAGTGAAATGAGGAAGAGTGCGAAAGATCTGATATACTAGAGACCCAGAGAATCCAGCTGAAGACCTAAGTCCCAAGGCAATGTCTTGCACGCTTCGAGCTGGTGGCCTAGAGCCCACAACAATGTCTCACTCGAGGGTCTGCACTGAGAGGGCCCAAAGGCCAGGCGTGGAAGCTGGAAAATCTGCACCAGCAGGCTGAGGGATCTGTACTGAAGCCAGGAAGTGATGCTCAAGGTAAGGATCAGAGCTCCGCAGAAAGAACTATCCACGTCTTCAGTAATAGCAAGGACCCGAGCTCCTCAGGTGGTGAGAGTAGCCGAGGTCATGTCAGCATAGCCAGCGGGACAAGCTTCTCCAGGAGAATCAGTAGCACACCCTCTTTCCCTCCAGCTCTCCTTCTGCTGGTGGCAACAATCCTGAGCTGGGCCTTCTACACTCAGAACCACACTGATTAAAATTCAGTGTAGTGTTACAAGTTGACCGTTAGTTAATCCACTGCTGTAATCCCACCACTAAGTACACCTTAAATATTTCTATCATTCCTTTTTGGTTATTTAAGTTGTTTCCAATTTTTTTACTATTGTAATGCTATTGAGGATTTTGAAGACTTTAGCTCATTTTAGCACTTGCATTACTTCTTTGGAATAGATTTCCAGAAGTAAGTAACGGGTTAAATAGCACGTACATTTTTATTTCCCTGGATAGTTTGCTAAATTGTTTTTCCAAAGAATTATACCTAGTTACTCAGTCATTAGCAATGAATGAGAAGCTTGTTCTCACCAGCATTGGATATTAGTATGTATAATCTGTTCCTTAATTTAATAGCAAAATAATTTATTTACCTGGAAGCTTTAAAATTTTAAGAAAACAAAAATGACTATCATTTCCTCTCAGCTTTCTCAAATTTCTTTGGGTTTAGAACATTGTCTCCTTCCCACTAACAAGAGCATGGATTTGCAAATACATGGAGGGCGGGGCAGGTTCCCTGTAGGAAAGGCCTCACTGTACAGTAACTAAATCAAACCATCTGGAAGTGGATTGTGGGCCCCAAGTGATTCTAATGTGCAGCCAAGGCTGAGGACCTCTGGCCTAGAAGGTGGGGATTAAAGCTGGATTTGAAGGTAGAAAATAAGAGAGGAGGTAGATGAACAGTTTCTCTTTCAGCAAAGAGGTATAGTGGTAGTTTGAAGAAGTAGCAGGAGCAAAGAAAGATAATTTTGAAAATGGAATAGGTGACCTGAGTATGCTTAAAAGTAGGGGAAGGATTTTGAGGAAGAGAAGAAAGAAGAGAGGTAGAGAAAGAAAGATGAAGAAAGAAGAAATAAGATGACTTAGACCAAAGCCCTAGAAAGAGGGATCATTGTAAGGGGAAAAAAGTAGTGTCTCCGTTACTCTTGTTTCCTTGCCAGGACAAATATCTGATACCTAAAAGGAAGGAAGGAAAAGTTCATTGAGCTGACAGTTACTGGAGGATTCAATCTGTACTCAGCTGGTTCCAAAGCAGAGTGGCACATGGCAGAGAGCAGCCTTTCATGGCAGCAGCAAAGAGCAGAGAGCAAGAGGGCAGGAGCAGTAGCAACAACAGTGGCAACAGAGAGCAACTCTGTCCCCCTCAGGTTGCATTCAGGCTGTCCCCCAGGCTGGGTGCAGTACTCACACCCATAATCTCAGCAGCACTCATACCCATAATCCCAGTGGATCATGAGTTAATCACAGACTCTAGAAGTCTGCTCCATGACTGCATGAAGTGTTGGGGGACAACTAGACACAAACCATAACAAGTTATGATTGGTCAAATACATGCAGAGGAGAGAAGGTGGCCAAAATGCAGGGACAGGGACAGGGACACTTCCAGGTGTGGCAGTGTACATCAACTGGTCCTTGTCTCAGGGAAGCAGTCACCTCCTAGAGTGGGGTCACAGCAGCAGAAATGATGTGAGCAAGTTCCATGGAGAAAGGGAAGAGAGAGTGAAGAGACAGTGTACTGAAAGCAGCCAGTTTCATCAGTGGATCAACCACACTGCGTGAGAAATCAGATAGCAGAGTAATGAGAGTCAGATAGTCACACAGTCATATCTTCCAAGTTTGTGTCTGTGAGCTGGCACTATCCATTGTTATCGACTAAGATTCAATTGGATAGACAACCATTATGGATCACATAAGAGATTCTTTCTATTTTTATTTTATTTATTCATTTAGTACCAGGAATCAAACTCAGAACCTTGTGCTTGCCACGCCGGCTCTGTGCCACTGAGCTATGCCACCAACTGATGAGATTCTATTTAAAAGGTGAATTAGACCAGAAAAAATTGCAGGATCTGATAGAGAAGTCTATGCATGACAGTTCCTGTGTGGCTGGCATTGACACTGAGATTACCACAGGTCAGAAGAAGAGACCTGGGTATGCCATGAGGGAGACATGCAGGTAAACTAGAACTTGTGAGGACGACTGGTACCAATGTCTGTCTTCCATCTCCAGCCTTCAGGGTAAGGGTAACTTACAGAAGACGCTAGTGTCCTTTGTCACAGATACACATGCAACCTGCCCCGGGCTAGGAGTAGCTGAAGCAAAGGAACTGGCAGGAGCCAGTGTCCCAGGCCAGGTGCTTGACAATACTCAAGCTGTGTGACCTTCCCAGCATGAAAACAGCTGCTGCCTCAACTTCACCTCCCAAATGTTTTTGGACAGCCACATAGGAAAACAATTCTGGGAGACTTGGCTTCAGCGACTGAGTTGACACCTTACAAAGTCACCACACAAGCAGTCTAGTTTTAATAGTGTTTTAAAGTATTCTACACCTTGGGCTTTCATAAGAACCCAGTACCTGAAATGATGCAAACCATATTTGAGTTTTATAAGAGGACAGATACTGGTCCAAAACTTAAAACTGGGCTCGGAGTCCTATCTTGGTTCTGGCTGGAATGGCAGCATTTACAACTTGGCTTTCTGATCCCACAGACAAATGAGAAGAGAACCTCTCTCTCTCTCTCTCTCTCTCTCTCTCTCTCTCTCTCTCTCTCTCTCTCTCTCTCTCCCTCCACCCAGCTGGTGGTGGCACACATACCAAGGAAACTGTGCAACATGTGGGGCCAAAGGAGCCCCCAGGGTTTTTGAAAAAGCAGCTCTGACTGAGATTTTTCTTGTCTCAGCACACCCTAGTAACCGAACCGTGCCAGGGGATTGAGATTCACTTCCTCTGCCAGGACCGCAAACAGTGTCTGGTTTGACTGATTAACTCTTGTGTGGAAGTAGTGCAGCTGTGAACTGGAGACTCTGCAAAGGATCCTCATAAAGCAGCTCACATACTTGCCATCCAGTGGAGCACGGCTGAAATAACACAACCTCCTTGTTGAAGGTTTGGGGAATGCAGCGTCAGCTGGGCCCCAGAGCCCCGTGGCTTCCATCCTCCTTTGGGGAGGCAGCCGGCTGAGGCAGGGGACAACACGTGCTCTGGCATGTGCCCTGCCTGCTACATTTCTTGCCTGCTCCTAGCACAAAGGAGTCAAGAGCAAGCTAGAAGCCAACTGCCAGACCTTCCTCTCTATCTCTAAGTTCAGGGACTGGGGAGATGGCTCAGTGGAATAAGTGCTTCCCTGGCAAGCACAAGGGTCTGAGTTCAATCCCCTCTATCTCTAAGTTCAGATGTTCGGATACAGTACCTCGGAGAGAGTTAAAGTTTGGTCAGATGCCATTTATTTCTACTACAAGTGTGCAATCAAGCTAAACTGGAAAGCAGAACCATTTAATAGGATCTGGATTCGAAGGATTTTGGAAAGCTTCCTTGGAACCATGAGAGGTTGGCTTCCCGAACTTTCTCTTTGTCTCTCTCTTACCCTTTTCTTTCTTCCTCCTCAGTTTCCTTTTCCCACCTGCTTGTTTACCTTTCATTCTCTTTCCAGAAACACACAACCAAATGCCTGTTAGGCTCGGGCCTATGGTGTGGCTGAGGGTGCCATGAAGGCAGACTGCCTGTCAAGCACAGCGTGGGGGCAGGAGCACAGAGAGCAGGGGGATACCAGGGCAGCCGAGTCCTAAGAGCAGCAGCCACCCAGTCGTCTCCTCTGCCCTCTGGGTCTTATTTGTCTGCTCAGACATCCTCCTTTCAAACCTACTGCCAGCCACTGGACTGTCTTTGAAGAAAGCAGGACCCTGGAGGCAGCAGCAAATCTTGAAGTCATCTCCGTAGGACCATCTCTGGACTCTGTCAGGTGATAAAGAAACAGTTCTTAAATGTCAAAGTCTCCTGACTCCTCCAACTCTTCCTGACTGTCCAGAAGGACCCAAAGTAAAGTTTCACACACCCAATTTCTTACCTAATTTTAATTAGAGCCAGCAAGTCCTCTCTGCTATGTTGGTCCCTTAAAATTTCTACAACGCTCTTAAAATACAGATGCACTTTTTTCCCAAGTCTCTTTCCTATTATCCTAGTTTTCCTGACTGCTAGACTACACTTTGCTGTTTCTTCTTTCGTTCACGCTCTGTCCATACAAATATTTTTGAGGGATCTAGAAAAAGGTTTGAATATATTGTGCTCCTGGCCTGAAAGATGAGTTCATCTTCCACCTTTCACCTAGTGTCACACCTGTTCTTACAACAGCAATCTCCAGTATCTGGTTCAACTGTAACCTGAAGGAGTTCACTGTCAAGGAACTGACGCTGTCTGGCGCTTAAGGGTTGGGGAGATGGCTCAGTGGAATAAGCACTTCCCTGGCAAGAGCAAGGGCCTGAGTTCAATCCCTGGTTCCACCAAAAAATAAAAAAAAAAAAAAAAAGTCTGGCTCTTAGGCCAGAAGCTTCAGAATGCTGCTACAGCTACCAGGTATGCAAAATGGGACTGAACACAGCATGAGATTGCTACATGATTAGAGGTGAAACTTAATATGCATTTATGACCTTGAAGCTCAGGGCCAAGAGAGATCCACTTTTTGACCCATGGTGTTTCACTCATCCATACTTTGTTATAGGTGCTCCATCTAAAGTCAGGACAATTTGAGGGCCTTGGAGGTGACCAGAATGCTGCCTTATGTCATATGAGAAATCAAGGAGCCCTAGAAGCTTATTGGAGATGCATGATTTCAGGTTCCACACCTGTTCCACAAAAATAGCATCTGCTTCCCATCGGTACCCCAACCCCCACACTGCAGAATGAATCTGTGGCGTCTGTACTGAGCTACATCCCTGGCCTCATTCACTCCTCCGTTCGTATTTTGAGATCAGGTCTCTTTAAACTGCAACTTACTCTTGCATCCTCCTGCTTCAACCTCATTGGGTGCTGGATACATCTGCATGTTGACAAGATTCTAGATGATTCAGGTGCACAGTGGTTTTTGAGAAGCTCTGCCCTAGAGTTTTATGCTTAACTTTTACCTATATTTTAAAATCCTTGTCTGAGGGAGGCAGAGGAAACTGAAGACTTGAGAAGCTGAGTGACATATCTAATGGCTGGAAGTAGAAAGTTTTTAACTGCTACTACCTAGGAGCTCTTTCTGCTGTGTCCCCTGTGTCCGCAACAGTCAGGATGTGGCAGTGGCTACTTTTACTAGATTCTCACCAGATGTTAAGTATCATTTTAAATTATTTTTAATCTCACTGGATCTATGAGATGGGGACTGTTATTTTTCTAATTTTTCAATATACCAGAAACAACTACAGTACTTCAGACTCTGAGTAACTCACATAGAAAATTGGATTTTGGAATTCTCAGTGGTAATGGAAAGTGATGAAATGAGGGAATAAAGGGGGAACAAGCTGTGTGACAGTAGACAGGCCACTTCATCTGCTCAGAAATGATGCTGAGGGAGGCCAGTAGTGACACACAAGCTACAATGGGCTGTCTGTATCATTGAAAGCTCTGAAAGGTTCGCCATCATGGAACTCAGTGATCTTTAAGGCAATTTACAGCCCCGAAGGTTTAGGATTCTAAATCCTTTCCTTAACATCTATTGATGACTTTTCTCCTGAGCAGTTTTGATTTAGGATCAGAAACTTTCATCTCAAGCCAGAGTTCAGGGTACAGGAATTGGAAGGAGAAACACATTTTACTGTGATGACAAAGATGTTAAACCTGGTGTCCAAATCCTGCATCCAGCCTGCAGGCCAATCTCAGCCCACCCTCCTGTGTGGTGTCATGGCTAACTTCCAATGCAGCAGTCCTGGAATTTCTACGAGTAACTTAAAATTATTCCTTGCAGCTGTACTATACCTTTCTATTTCGACTAGCAAGAGGATACCTTTAAAGAGAAAATGGTTGGGCCTGCAAGTCCCATGCCACAGAATGAGTTAACTGGCAATGAATCAGAAACATGTGGTACTCAACAGGCTTCTCTCAGAATGTGCCTGCAATAATCTCGGGAATTACTGTTTCTCAAAACATTTGGGACTTGTTACCAAATCTAGGGCCTCTGTTGTCCAGTTTAAAATATATTGTCAACATGCCACAGTCTCCAGGGCCAGATTAATGCATTTTTACTCTGTCCATGGGAGATTACTTTCCAATTGTACCATTTGGTGGTTGTGACTCAGAAGGGGTATTAGTAGGACTGGGCCTGAAAGACACCTGACCAATTATGCCTAAGTAAATACAGTTTAAAACAAACCACAAGCAGCCACTACTTTAGTCTCAGTGCAATAGAACACACACTTGCTGCTTCTATTTTCAGAAAATTAATGAACGATTTCAGCTTTGGCAAAACAACCCTGCAGAACAAGGGTCAGTTTGCTCTTTTAATCAAGAAGCTTTGCCAAATATTTACTAAAATAGGGCAGACTCCTTGTAAAAGTATAAATAGTTTTGTTTCTTATTTAAAATATAAAGGTCCCTAGCACCTTATATGGTCTGATCCTTTGATAGCACTCAAATGTTTTTATAGTAGGATTTCCATTGTGGTCTCTGCTAAGGAGAAAAGAAACAAGCTCTCAGCCCAAGGTCAGAGAAAAATGATGCTTCACATAAAAATCTGATAGAAAATTCTGCAGAGTAAACTGTGATAAATGTTATCTCAGGAGGATAAAGCATGTGGTAATAGTGTACTCAGACTTGGTGAGGACTTCTCTTTAGCAAACACAATAGGCTGCTTACTAATTTGTTCCTTCCTGACAGAAACCTGCTCCTGCTCAGTTAATTTTTTTTTTTAATTGCTGTGATTCAGGGCTCCATGTCAGTGCATTCTATTATGCAAATCGTCGGCATCTCCTTGATTGGCTTAGGAACAGCGTGTGGTTCAATGAATACTGTTCAATGAAAAATGAGAAGTCTGCCAGGGGTTAGGGGGATTTCAGGGAAAGATTTCCTTGTTCCTAAGAAAAAGGAACAAGAAGAGACAGACTGTCCCTGGGATGTTGTCATAGTCCAATATCTTCCAAGCAACGTGGCAGCCATCTTGCTTTTAGGCAGAGGTAAATCTGTCACAGGGGTTGAGCAAGGTAAAGAGAATCAGTAAAAGCAAATGGAACATAGCCTTAAAATGTTGTATCTGAAGCCTGCCTGCCTTTGCATTTCCTATTATGTGAAATGATATTATTGTTTAAATCGGTATGAGTTGATATTTCCAGCTAACCAAAGCATCTAATTCCAGCGAATACACTTCCACATTGACATACAAGCCACCAAAGCAACTTCAAAAAGGACAAGATCTCCTCAAAAATTGTAGCATAAAACTGTAGACTAATCAATAAGTCTAAATGCTATTTCTCCACTGATTACAATTGGTTCCATTTTTATTTCTCAAAACAGGTGAATCCAAGTGTCTTCCAGAGGGCCCTTTGCATAACGATGTTAAACTGAGTCAGAAGCACATGTGCTTCCAGGACTGCTAAGGTAAATCCATCTATCCTTTCTCATATATACCACTTGGTCTTGTTTATTTTGGGGTGTGGGTGGGTGCTGGGAACCGAACCCCAGGACCTTCTACATGCTAGATAAGTACTCTGCTGCTGATCTACAGTGGTGTATGGGTTTGTGCACTCAATTTATTCTATAATTTAGGAATAGATGGCCACATTTGTGTGGTGGGGGGAAGATGGTTTTGGTCACGTTTGTCACACAATGCAGAGTTTGCAAGCAAAAGCAAAATTTTGACCAACACTTCTGTTTGTGAACCAAAGTGTTGTCGAACAAAAGCACCTGGGAACTGAGCTACCACTGCACATCTCCAGAGAGCCCTTGTATGTACTTGCAGCAAATTACTTGGAAACCCAAGACAATCAATAGGGGCCAGGGCTGGTGGCAGGGAGACTAGGACAGCAGAGATTGAATCTCCCAGAAAGAGATTCAGACACAGGTTTAATGTCCCAGGTCCCACACTGGGACCTCAGACTTAAATTTCAGAAAAACTCCTTTGCCCACATAAAAGGTACATATTATGTGTTCTCTTACATCATGACTGATGATAGCTATGCCTTTGTGTGTGTCCTAGTAATAGGCTTTCAAGTTTCCCAAATATAAATTCAAACCCAAATTATCCTTTCTATAGAAAATGAGGAAGCTGACATAACATATAACAGATATGTCCTATAGTTTTGCACTTACAATTTCTGTTTTCTTGTTATTAGCTTCATTAAATGTCTATGTATACAAATAAATATTCCAAAACAAACAGTAAAAATTAAGGGAATTCTAAAAGCATCCCCTGCCTATATCTGATTAATTAAAACTATTGGATTTCTCACCCTTCAATATTTGGTTTATTTTCTCAATTTTCTGCTTTCCTGTATCTGTGAAGTCCTGCTTTTGCACTGTCTACTAAGCCTCTCAGGGGAAGTAGTTACTAAGCATGCTAGCTGCTCCAGCTGGGAAAGCTTGAGGCTTCTTAACTCCATAGGGATCTCCAGCATTTAGATTACAGACTAAAACTGGTGTAAAATTCTCAACCAAAAAAAGGATCTGGGAATATTTTTAAAGAATATAAGTTTCATCTTCATCCAGATTTTTAGAGCACCATACATTATTGTTGACAATGCAATACAGTGGTTCTCTCAAGCAAATTCATTCCACTTAAATGAAATCTTATGCCTGTTAATAAAAATTCTCCTTTCCCTCTCCCTCACCTTTTGATAACTAGATATCAGTCATCAATTTTGTGAATTTGACTATTTTAGATATATGATGTAAGTGGAATTGTGCAGTATTTCTTTCTCTGCCTTCAGGTAGCCTAATGTCTTCAAGGTCCTCCCATACTGTCACAAAAGACAGCTCCTTCTTTTTAAAGGTTACATAGTATTCTATCAGTGTATATAACACATTTTCCTTATCCACCTGTCTCTGTACTTCTAGCTCATTTCTTCATCTTAGCTATTGGGATTAGCACCACAATGGAAAAAAGAATGCTAATATCACTCTGATAGCTTCAATTTCAATTGTTCTGGACACATACCCAGAAGTGCAATTGCTGGGTCAGATGGTAGTTCTATTTTTGAAGAACCTCCTTGCTGATTTCTATAGCAGCTGTAGGATTTTGCATTCTTACCAGCAGCTTGTAAGAGTTCCAGTTTTTCCATATCCTGGTCAACACTTCTTGTCTTTTTTTCCTTTTGGCTGTACTAGAGACTGAATTCCCAGTAGGAGCACAGGAATGTAGGGAAATGAGCTACATTCTTAGGTCCTTTATTTTTTATTTTGAGACAGGGTTTCAATAAATTGCCCAAGCTGGGCTGGAACTTGTGCTTCTCTCCTTCTGAGTAGCTGGGATTACAGATAACCTTTATCTTTTTATGATAGCCATACTGACACTTGTGAAATGATTCATCATGGTGATTTTTGTTTGCATTTCTCTGACAAGATTACCAATAATGAACATTTTTTCCATTTACTTGTTGACCAAGTATGTCTTACTTGTCCAAGTCCTTGGTCCATTTTTAAATCTACTCAAGCCCTTGAGCCATTTTAAAATCTGGTTATTGGTTTTCCCATTACTGAATTGTTTGACTTTTACATATATATTGGAAATTAATACCTTGTCAGATATATTGTTTGTAAATACTTTCTCCCATTCTGTAAGTTACTTTTCTACTCTATTGATTTTTTTTTTTCTTTGCGCTTATCTGTTTTTTGTTTTGGTGCTTATATTTTTGATGTTGTATTCATGAGATCTTTGCTGAAACAAACATCGTGAAGCTTTCCTCTTATGTTTCCTTCTAGGATTTTTACACTCTCAGGTTTAGAAATATTTTTTTCTTTGGATGCTAGAGTGCTAACTTTTTATCATCACTCAAAATTATAAATGAGAAAGAGGTTAGTTGGGTGAGGGACTGGCACAGGAGAGTGTGAGCGTCTGTTGCCTAAAGAGCGAGTCCATAAATTATAAACCAAATGCCAATTGTAATCACTACATTCCTGCATTCTTGCAACATCAAGAAGATCTCCAGTGGCACTGACATTTTGGAGCACATGATCATCTCCTCGAAAATGCAAACAGTGTAGGGCGAGCTCTCTTCAGATAGAGGCACTGAGAGTCTTTTCCTTTTTCCTTTAAAGGTACAGTGCCGTCCTTGTGGACATTGCTCTGGGCGGAGTGACACATACAGCCTGGCCCCAGATTCACAACCACTGGGATTCTTCCCTTTGTTGTGAAATTCAAATATAAATCTCGTGAGTTAGGTTAACACACTCCTTTATCAGTTGCATTCATTACAATTCAAGCATAAAGCAAGTGAGCTGGTACAATTGTATCATGGGACACTGGGCCTGACAGAGAGTAATCACGCCCTTGGTGTGCAAAGTGCTTTTCCATAGCCTCTCAATAATCCTGTTAGGATTTTATAGATAGGAAAAAACCAGAAAAATTCAAAAGGCCTACATTACTCAAGTTCACAGTCCGGGGCAGAGCTGGTTTTGAACACAGCCTTTTTATTCCAAATCTAGTGTTTTTTTCCTGTGATACCGGCTTGACTTGGAGAAGATCGCCCTGGGCCAGAATCACACAATGCTAGAGAGCAGAGTGGACCTAGGTTCTGTTACTCACTGGCTTGGTGAGCTTGGAAAGTTACTAAGCCCCTCCTCTGCCTTGGTTCTCTCATGCATGAAACAGAAATAACACTTGGTACACTTGGGTTTGGGGGCTGAATGTGTTAATACAAGAGGAGCACTAAGCAAGTACTTACGATGAGGCACACTACTGAGCCATTCTTCAGTGAAAAATAGTTATTAAGAAAAAGGGTACCGAGCCTTAGCTGAGAACTCTGAGTGTGATTCCTGTTGCTTTCACTGTTCTTGACTACAGCCACAGGTGGCCTGGGAGCTCCATGCCCTGTACCACAAATGAGGGCAATGGAGCTTAATAAGAAAACCCAAAAGAGCCACTCTGTCTGGGCTCTGTTCATAACACAGGGTTCTCCACTGTCTGTACTGTGTGTGTGTGTGTGTGTGTATGTGTGTGTGTGTGTGCGCGCGCGTGTCTGTGTCTGTGTCTGTGTCTGTGTGTACACCCAGGAGTCTAGGGAACAGTGAGGGTGGAGAGGATAAAGGACTCTGGTATCAAATTTTCCAGCTTGTCCTTTACATTAACACTCACCTAGCATCCTGACCAGAAGTTTAGGGCATAGATGATTCAAATGCAAAGGAAAATTGTGCCATTTGGAAATTGCCATTGCTCTCTTGGAGAATATAGGCAGTGCTGCTGTTGATTTCAATGACTTAATGATTCTAGAATGATTCAACAATATGATTTGGTAGCCAGAGTTCTAAGATTTACATTGTTTGTTTAAAATAGTACAGGGAACAAGTAAATAAGCCATAATATTCACATCAACTGGTAGGAACAATGATAGGACGAGAGCACCAACAAGAGAAGAGGCCATTTCTTATTGCCATTCTAAATGAACTGGACATTTACAGTAGGAATGGATTACTTTGTGCCATATAAACCACTTTCACAATGCCCAGGGTTCTGGGAGTTCCAAAGATAACAGGGTCCTCACGCCAATGCTTTTAAAGGAAAAATGATCAGTTATTTGCTGGAAAGTGACACACAAGAAGAAAATAAACAAGAATTAGTACAGATTGACAAGGAAATTGAATCTTGGAGAAATTTATAACCTGGAAGGTAATGAGCATTGATTTTCAAAGCTAGGTCTCTCATTGTAAGCAATTTGCCCTGCTGGCTTCCCTGACAAGGCTGCTGCACGTTGCTGTCCTCCATGGGTAAAATTAAGTATAAAATCACTGAAGGTTTAATAAAGAAAAGAAAAGGACCATACTGGCACAGGAGCAAAGGTGTCTACAGAATAAAGTTCCAGCCATTTTATAAAGACTAAACACTTTTTTGAGTATTAGTTCTTGGAGTTTTTTTTCAGTCCTTAGAATTTT
The DNA here is from genome assembly GCA_004027165.1 of Ctenomys sociabilis. Lineage (NCBI taxonomy): Eukaryota > Metazoa > Chordata > Mammalia > Rodentia > Ctenomyidae > Ctenomys > Ctenomys sociabilis. Next base: position 225,443 of record PVKA01000174.1, read on the forward strand.
CTACATAATCATGTCACTCACAAATAAAGATTACTGTACTACTTCTTTGGCAATCTCTAGTTCTTGTCTTATTGCCCTGGCTAGGACCCACTCTGGGGACGGAGGCCCTGTTTCAGTCTTAAAGGGAAAGTGTCCAGCTTTATACTGTTAAATAAGTTAAGTGTTAAGGTTTTCACAGAAATTCTTTATCAGGCTGAACAAATTCCCTGGTATTTAGAGTTTGCAAAGATATTCTGGCCTTTTAAGTCCTAAGTTTTGCCCAAGGCTACTAATGCATCTATACATATTTATCTTTTATTCTGTTCATTTGTTATACCTTATACCTAATGATACTTGAAATGCTAAATTAACCTTGAATTCTGGGATAAACTCTGCTGAATCATATATATGTTCATTTTTGCTTTTAGTATATTCTGTCAGTAGCTGGTTATATGTTTTGCTTATTCTGTAATACTGGTTTATAGCTCTTATAATGCTTTCGTTGGACTTTCAAGTTAAAGTATTACTGGTCTCAATTTAAAAAAAGAGGGCCAGCAAGATAGCTCAGTGGACTAAGAGCCTGCTTTGGCAAGTGCAGCACTCCCTGGTCCCACATGCTGCTCCAGGCCCCGCCCTCAGGGCACACTGAGGGGGCTGGCCGAGTCTGGGCATGGTGGCATGTGGAGGACCCACCCAGCAGCTCTCCTTGAAAGAAGAGCGGACTGTCTCCATTTTGACTGAGCCTGATCCTATTTCCTCGTATTGTTATGTACACAGCTGGCTAAGACTTCTGTTTATCCTTCAATTGGCCTTAAGCAATGTGTATTGGTCTAGCTGAGGTGCTGGTGATGGTCTTTGAAGGTGGCATGCATGTTTCCCTGATAAACTTGTTGCTCCTTAATGTGAGCCGGGTTGAGACAGGATGGTAGAGCTAATGCTTCGCGCTGTCAGCTGGGATCGAGCCTCGAGAGAGAGGCTATGATTTCCTGGGGCTTGAAAGACTACATCAAAGCTGAAGCACCAGACTTTCCAAAACATTAAACACTATATAGTGCGGTTCACTTTCTGCATATCCTCTCTGCATATGGCAGAGGTAAATTTAGGCCACCCACCTAGCTCAGCTCATAGTAGTCACCTAATTCCCATGATTCTCAGTCAATCCTCCTCAAGCCACTCCCCCACTGAATAAAAACCGGGTGAGGCCCTGGGTAGCCCTCTTGGTTCCGGGAAGCCATCTTCGTGGCTGGACCTAGAGCCCCTTGACTCCCCGATGATTAAAGATATAATTTGGTGTCTTCAATTTTTGCCATGGGTTACATGGAAAGTGGTAGATTGGAATCAACTTGATAGGATTCCAATAACGTAACCTTGGAATTACAAATATTGATTCTTTGGACTGAGACGAGGACCTGAAAGAGTTTTCTACAGCCTGTAATCCCAGTGCTGGGGAGGCTAAAAACAGGAGGATCATTACAAGTCTGAACTGCATAGTGGGACCCTGTACAAAATACATAAATGAAAAAAAAAAAAAAGAAAAGGGGTCTGGATTAGTGACCTGTGGTGGGAAGGCTGAAGCAAGCACAAGCTTAGAAGAACTTTCAAGTTGCAGCTTCGTTTTTTCATTATTTTAGTCAACTCCTATAGATTTGATCATGAGTCACGTAAAGTCAACTCACAGCCCTAGAAAGCCACTAACCAGAGAGAGTTTGAGTTATAACCCACGATTTCAGGCTGCTTGTTTTCTCTCCTCCAGCTGTGTCTGGCCACAGCTGGATGCTGCTTTATTAACCACAACTCAAAGAAGCTTATTATTTATTTTCCAACTGATCTTTCTTTGGGGGTGTTCCCTTCATACTCAGCACACCAAGACTGGAAATCAGTTTCTCTGCTTGGTAAGGACTGCGCCTCTCAGTTGTCCAACAGGCCCAACAGAGCCCTAGCAAGAACCAGCCCCCGACCCTAGGCGACACCTTCTCAGCACAGCAAATGATAGCTCCATGCAGCAGTGAGATGTCATTTTTTAGTAGCCTTTGTTAGCCAAGAATTGCTTAACCAAAAGATCTGGGGTATGGGTTAGTTGCTGCTGTTGTTTTAAAGTTTACACTGTTAACCTGCGGCATCATGTGTAATGGATAGAAAAGCAACCAGGAGATAATCTCCATCACTAACAGAGTAAAAGTAAATTATTGGTCACTGTTGCTCCACAGTCCACTCCCTCGAACTCTGAATGAAATAAACTGCAGATACTGATGTTTAACTTAGTTGTCAATAAGGATTTATACTTGCCTAACAGCTGGGCTGGGAGCAGGACTCCTTTATTTTAACTCTAAGAAGAAAAAGAAAGTGAGGACGGAGGGAAGGGGGACCAAAACTAACGGAGCCAGCTGGGTTTCTTCCTCCAGAGAGACTGCTGAGGAGGTGATGGCTTGTTTAACCTCAGAGATGTAAACAGAGTGAAGCCTGTCACAATTAAGTTAGAATTGGAGCACTAATTAAGACTGATGCAGTCTAATGGAGATTTAGATTTAGCAAATACCGATCCCAAATTGCTTCTTTGTACATCTCAAATTAATCTTAATGTAAACCGAAGTGCATGTGTTCTCTTCACAGCAGTCTGCTTGGATCTGTGTTCCCAGAGAGATGAGACTGAAAACCACAAGGATTACATTTCCTGGGATGTATAGGAAAGGCCTTGAGGCAGGGCTTCTACATCTCTGCAGGGCTGCTCTGGGCCCACGAGAAGCAGCAGCAGATTGCTAAGGAACGGTGGGCAAGATTAAACACTTTCTCTCTCTCTCTCTCTCTCTCTCTCTCTCTCTCTCTCTCTCTCTTACATAAAGCATTTTAGACTCCAAGATTTGAAGATCTACTTTTTAAGGTCAATTACATAACTGGAAGCGTGTGTTAAAATATTTTTAAAAATATACAATTAATCTACCAGTGACTTTAGCTCCAGCTCCTATTTCAGTCCATCTCAGTGAAGGCTAACCTAAAATCCAGATTGCCTTCAAGGGCACAGAGAAATAAACAGCTCCTGATACTTCACAGAAGAGGAATTTATTCAGTGCTGCTAAGGGAGTTAGGGATTGCCCAGATTGCTTATAAACTATTTCTGTCATTTGAAAAATAAAAAAAAAAATTGTGTCAAAATAGTTAACCTGCAGCTCTTTTTCTAAATGTAAACTAGATTTACCTATACTATGTTCTTAAGGTTTGTTTTTTTTTTAAATAGTTGGCATCAGAGAGGCAAAAAGAAAAAGAAATAATTCATTTGAAATAGGCCAGTGATTTTCCCAAACAAGAATTTTGTTGTATTGAATTGGTGAATAGACCAAAAAGTATTTTGGTAATAGAGGCATCTTCAATTTTATATCAGAATCACAGCCTCAAGGTGGGCATGGTGGCACAAGCCTATAATTCCAACAGGAGGCTGAAACAGGAGGAAAGGTGAGAGTTTGAGACCAGCCTGGTATGCAAAGTGAGCTCAAGGCCAGCCCGAACTGCACAGCAAGACCCTGTGTCAAAAAAGACAAAAAAGAATCACAGCCTCAGAAAAAAACAGTTCCTCCTTCTGAGCAGGGCTATTCCTTGGAAAGCATCTGCAGTTCTCTGAGTAGCTGATAACAAAGAGAAATTGAGGAACTGAGAGAGCTGGACTACTTGCAAGTGGGAGGTCTGAGGGGTCTTCTGGGAACCCACTCAACAGATAACAACTTAAAGGAGACCGATCCAGAGGAAGTGGCAGGAATCAGCAACAGACTGGGGGTGGTTGGGGGGACAGGACTTGGGACAACTCTTGAGTGGTTGGAGATGCCCCTTCTCGAGACGGTGGTGATCACAGGGAGAAGCACAGGCCGTGAAGGTGGCTGGACAAAGGGCTCTGTGTGGATGGTGTCTGAGGCGCCTGTTAACTGTCCAGCTCAGAATGTCAAATAAGCAGTTAAGTGTGTGTGTGTGTGTAAGATGCAGGGACCTTGGGGCTGTGCACAGAGCCACCATGAGAAGTTGGATGGTGAGGAGGCCCTGAGCTCTGCATGAGGAGTAGTTTGGGCAGCAAATTCATAATTTTGAGCTCTTTTATAGAGCATCTTTATAACTCTGTTTGGAGTTGTAGATTCCTAGAACATCAAACATACTCTCATTCAAACCAATGAACAAAAACCCATTCCAGGGCCAAATGATGAATTTTGGATAAATTACTTGAGGATTATTTTTGAACCTTGTAAATCAAGACTTGACTGTATTCATATCTGCATATCCAGCAGGAATTAGTTCAATAAATTTGATAAACATTTAATAAATGGTTTTGGAGTCAGACATTCTGGGCTAGGGCACTAATTGTGTCATTCAACCAGCTGTATGATCCTAAGTACATGAGTGGATTGTGCTGAGCCCTGGGTTCCTAAATAGCAAATAGTATTGGGAGAAGTAAAGCAAGTGAGATCATTTAGGTAAAATACCTACAGCAATTCCTAGCTCATGGTAAGAGGTTAAGAACAAACTATTATTAATTGGGCAAAGCCTGTGCTCCTGAGGACTCTCAAATCTGGTGAGAAGATATGGACACAACTAGGAAACACAGCAAGAAGTTTCCAAAGCAAGAATCTCCAAGGAACACATTTGTTCACTCCAGCTGATCAGTCAGAGAAATAGCCATTGGCTCAGCCCCACTGCTTTGCTGAGGCTGGATGGCAACCTGGCTTCAGCCTTTGAAAGGCTCTTCCTGTGCTCAGGAGAGACCCTAACTTCTCAGGTGCAGGGTGTCGAGGGCAGCAGGCAGACCCTGTCCTGATCCTTTCCTTCAGGTGGGTGGTCCACATTCTTCACTGCCTCCCCCTCACCCAGTGGGTCTCCTCCAAATTAGAAGCTTACTCTACCTTCCCATGGTCACATTTTGCTTCCTGATATGACCCTGGTATATCCCTAATTAAGCAATTTTAGTTCCCTGTCTGGCCTGAGGTTGATAAAGGCAGTGGCATTCAAAGGTCAAACATTGACCCAGGTCTTATGGCTGGTTTGGGGGTCCTATGAGTTGATCATGATGGATAACCACCTGACTGAGGACACTGGGGCCAAACAATGGCAGGGTAAGGGGCTGGGCTAGAGCCCCTCTTCATGGCACACTCAGGTCTGAGGCACTGTCTGTGTGTTTGCAGCCATAGATCCATTCCCCATGATGGCACAGGGCTGTTATCCTTGCTGATGTGGTCAGCCGGGGCTCTAGTCCAATTCACTATGGACCACTATGTGTCTCTTCCTTCTAATGAAGCATGGGTAGTCAAACAACCAAATCTAAGCAGAGGACAAGGTGTAGATTTTCCCTGTTGGCAGCTAGGCCTACTGTAGAAGTCAAAGGCAGAACTTATCCATTGCTTAACACATAGCTCAGGGATAGCTCAATTTTTAGGGTTCCAGGGAGAAATCTGAATGACTTGAGGCAGTGGACACTTACTCAAGTTTTCCTCTGCTGAGCAACCAAGATGAGGTGTTTCTTGAAGAAATGTTGTAAAACAAATTTACATAAAGCAATGGCTATGAAGGAGGCTGAACATCCGTCTAGTCACTTACAGAACTCTCTCAGTTGGCCCCATGTCACTGAGTTTGCCCACAGGTGACTAGACCTTCCACTTGGGGGACTTTTATTTGGAGTTCTCTGTTCTTTCCATATCCAATTCGTGGTTTTTCTTTGTTTTTGCTGGAGCTTTTGTGGTTTCTGTTTAATCCGAGCTGTTGCCCCAGGACTCTTGCCAAGTTCCTAGATCCATTTTACCTGCAGGGAGGGCAAGGAATGTAAACAGTATATAGATTTTGAACAACATTGTAAATGCTTTACAGACTGTATGTTACAGGGAATAACTGAGCTGTAAAATTGGAATTAAACCAATGTGTTTACAGAAACGTGCCAATTGTAAAACTTTCCTGCTTTCTAAATGCAGCCTTTGTGATGCAGAGCTTTGGGTCCTCAGCGGGTGACCAGGGGCTGGGGATGCCGCATTCATCTCAAGCAGCCTCCTAGGAGCATCTGCGTCAGTGTCTTTGTCTCATTGTCTCCGTGGGACTTTGAGGGGACTCTCCTCGTGGGGCATGCAGCTTCTTCCCTGATTGTATAAAAACTTGGCAAATATACTTCACATGTGTTCTTGCACATGAGCAGGAAACTGCCCTCCCTCTGAGGTGAAAATGCTGCTGTCAACGTCCGACTCAGAAGCAACAGGCCTCGTGATGACAGTGATGGATGAAGCTCATTGGGGGATGGCCTCCGCCCCGTGCGCCTGCTCTCAGGAAGCTCTTCACTGACAAGCCTATAGGAAATATTCTGAGTCACACTCTTGACAAGGCAAGAGAAAACAGCTCTCTTCATTTACTCTTTCCTTCCTTCCTTTCCTCTCCTCCCTCCTCCTCCATTCTTCCCTCCTGTGCTCTCTTCCTTGCTTCTGGTGGCTGTCCTTTCTGAGTGGTCTACTGAAGTTTCCAACTCTCTGACTTGGCTCATGCAGCCATTGCTTGATTCCACCAGTGTTGTATAAACTGAAAGAGGATCCCTGGAACAAGAGGGGAGGGAGGCAGTTCTGTATCATTAAAAAGAAGTCGCACCATTATGGTTTAATCCAGACTTGGCCATTGAGTAGGTGGGAGACCTTGAGCAATCCCTTAGCCTGTTCTGTTCCTTCCCAGATATGTAATGGGAATGAGAACCTTAGAATGATGATAGAAAGTTTAAATCTCTATATTAGTTGCCCACTAAATTCTAGGTGTTATTATCCATATAATTTGGAAATTCATTTTACAATCATTCCCATAGAGTTTAAGAATAAAATATCCAGAAATGAGTTTTATCATCTGTATTTCTGATAACCACTGGTCACAAAAAATGAAATATTTCAGAAACTGACAACAGGCAAGGGAGATTCAACTTAGAGGCCATTTAAAACTATCTTTGATTCACAAGTCCCTGAAGACCAGCCTGCTGAAATTCACTAAATGTGATCCAGATTACTAAATTGGGTAACTCCACAATGGGTGGGGCTCTCAGGTAGCTGTCATTCATCTGTGGGCTCCTGGATGTGGAGCAGACAGGGGCAAAGTTTCAGGATATCTTGTACAATATGACCTAAAAATTCTACTCTGAGCTAAAATGTCTTTCTAGTGGTCAGCCCCAAAGTTAAAATACCTGTGACACACTTAGGGCACCATGCCTTCAGAAAAGATGTAGAAAGCTTTGAGGAATCTCTTGAGGATCTTGCTGTAGTTTGGATTTGGTTTGTCTCCTAAATGTCCCTCTGTTGGAAAATTTGGTTCACAGTGCAGCAAGGTAGAATCTGATATCACCTTTAAGAAGTGGGATCTAGTAGGTCCTTAGGTCTCTGGGGCCTTCAGAAGGCATTAAGGTAGCCCTCATGAAAACCCTTTAGTTCTGACAAGAGTGTAAGGCTTGTTACAGAAGCCTGAGCCTGGCTCCCCCAAACTCTTTGGCTTCCTTTATCAAAACATGGTTTCTTGCTTTTAAGGGCATCCCACTATTGCCATGTCATAATGCGATGTAACTGAGAGGGTCTGTACTAGAGCTGAAATCATGCCCCTGAAACCACAGTTACAAGCTGCATAAGCCCCTATACTTTGTCATAACTACAAAAAGTCAACTAATCTGTACCTCCAATATTTTGGTACTACTGGGTTCCCCTCCTAGCCTCTCAGTTCATCTCTATATTCTATTTTCTCTCAGTAACATTAAGAAAGTTACTGAGAGTTCTCTCAGTAACCTGGCAAATAAATCCTCATGAATGGATTAATGACTGCATTAGTCATCTCCTCTGGTTTCTTTATATAGTATGGGACAAAATACCTGACGTATATAATTTAAAGGAGGAAAGGCTTATTTTGGTTTATATTTTCAAAGCTCTTAATACATCAACAGCTGGTTCCAAAGCATAGATATGGCAGAAGGAAGTTGTCTGTCTCAAGCAGCCAGGAAGCAGAGTGACAGCAAGGAAGAACTGAGAGAGAAGGGAGATATCCTCCCCAACCATGACCTACTTCCTTTTAACATCAATGAGGTTAGTGTCCTCACGATCCAGTTACTTCTTGAGATCTCACCCCTGATCAACCCCTCAATACTTGAGTCTCTGGGGGACACTCATATTTAAAATGTAATAATGACAAATAAGGGGCTGGGGAGATGGCTCAGTAGAATAAATGCTTCTCTGGCAAGCGCAAGGGCCTGAGTTCAATCCCCAGTTCCGCAAAAAAAAAAAAAAAAAAAAAAAAAAAAAGTGCTTTTGTATCATAATAATGACAAATAAGAATAGCACTAAAATAGCACTTTACAAAATGTATTATTTCAAGCCCATTATAATAATTCTGTATAGTTGTTGTCTTCTTTATACTGCTGTATAGAAAAACAAGGCTCAAATAGATAGCTTATATGTTGATTGCATGTTTAGTGCATGGTGGGACTAGGATCTAAACAGATTCATGTGTGAATTTAAACCTATATATCATGTAAAATCAAGGCTGCAAGGGATGGGCGTGCAAGGGATGAATGGCTAAATAACAATTGCAGTTACTAAGGAAGGGGGAAACTGATATTGGAGAGGTAAGTATAAAGGCTTACTGTGGGGTCTGAACATGGTCTTTACTTCCTGTGGCCTATAGGACAATTGTACCCTCTCTGAAAAAATGTCCCCCAATCTTCATGCTGAGAACAAAGAGTAACTTGTATTCTAAAAGAGATCAACATGATGACAACTGAAGGGTATGGTTATGAGGACATTAACAGGGTAAAAGCTACTCCACAAAGGATGCTGGTGAGACATTTGGTCTTTGGGGGAACTGCAGAGTGACCAGTTAGGACCATATGGGCAGTGAGGAGGCACATTTAACTCTTCTGGGCAATGTGCACTCCACCCCAGGGCCTGCTCAGTGTGGTTTCCAGCAGCAGTTGAGACTGCTGGCAGGGCTGATGTTAGCAGTGCACACACCATTGGGTTTACACTTCCATGCAAGAGAGGCCGGGGAGTCTGGGATACAGTATGATGTAGCTTTTTGGCTAAGAGGAGGAGTGCTTGGAACAGATCCCGACTCTACTAATTACAAGGACTGTGAGTTTGAGTATGTTAGCAAGTCCTCTGCCTTAATCAGCTGTCCTATTGCTGGGAAACAATACCCAACATCCACAATTTGAAGGAGGAGAGGGTTGGTTTGGCTCATGTTCATGGGATTCAGTCTGAGGTTAGCTGCCTCCAAGACAGAAACATGGTGGGGACAAAGCTACTCCTTTCACGACAGCCAGGAGGCAAAGACAGAGGGGAGGAAGATAGGTTCTCCAAGGCCAGGCCTCCAATGGCAGATGGCTTCAACCAGGCCCATCTCCTAACAACACATTTAGTTATTAACTCATCAATGGATCAATTCACCGATATGCATGACACCTGTCTCATCCAATTACTGTCCCCAAACCCTGCCTCTAAACACAAGATACTTTTGTCAAATGTGACTAATTTCATCTGTCTAATTTAAATCATACTCATACCTATACTTTATGAGTGGGTTATATGAGGATTAAATGGACTGATGTATGAAAACACTTAAAACAAAAATATGCAAAATAGATAGCCCCCAAAACAAGTTTTGTATATAATTCTGGTTTCTTATATAATATAGTGCCCTCGATAGCTCTGTAGCACATTCAGAAATGTCTAAAAACACTTTGGTTGTTACAAGATGCAAGGGTGGGTGCATCTAGTGAGCAGAGACCAGAGATGCTGCTGCACATCCTGAAACCATGGGAAAACTCCACCACCGTGCCCTAAACAATTATTTCATGCAAAATGTCAGTAAGGCTCAGGTTCATAAAAACCAAAACATGTGGTTCTTCAATATTTTACCAAGAAACTGGTGAGTTATTTGACCTAATATAAGACTAGAAAGCCACTCAAGAGCTTACCAGACAGCCTTTCAGGGCTAGGGAAGCAGGAGTGTGCCCCACATAAATTTGAACAAAATTCCACTTTCAGAACTGGTTATTTTGTTTTATACATTATCAAAGAACAGGTGACTACTTTGTGCGATCTTTTTCTTTCTTTCTTTATAGAGATCATCAGCATTCTGAAAAATTAGTAAATAGTGAGAAGGAATTGGAATAGGGCATGTTAGTTCCAAGGTTCAGCAGTACTCCACAATTCAAGGGTGTTTCTACCACTGAAGATTTTACTCATTATAGGTGCAGAAGACTTGGTAAAGTCTTGCTGCATAATTTGTTGAAAACATTTCCTCTAGTACCACTACCTTTCCTACTCTTGATTCTACTAATGGGGAATTTTAGTCATCTTTCAAGGTCTGTCACACATTTCCCCCCTACAGCTTCATGACTGCAAGTAGAAAATGTCTCTCCCTTTACTGAACTCTGTTCATGTTCTGTCATGCCCTGTCCTAACTTAATTATGAAAATATTTTTTCTCTACCACCTGATTAAGAACTTTACAAGGCAAACACTTTTTTCTTTTTCTTCCCTATAGCTTCCAGAGCTGATAGTGCCTTTCTAAGTAGTCCACTGCAGTTTCCAACTCTCTGACTTGGCTCATGCAGCCATTGCAGTAAGTACTTGAGTGACTGCATGAATAGACAGTCGTACGGGACTCTCACTGAAATGCTCCCAAGCTGCAAGCCAGAGAACTGCACCCAGACCCAGTTCTCTGTCAGGCATCTCCATGGTACCATATGTGTCTGATGAAGCCAATTCTTCTTGGATCCTTGGAAAAATATCCCAGGCATGCATGATAAAGGTCACCACACTAGGCAGAGAAGTGTCCATTTGAATTTATATTTCTATCCTCAAGCAGCATGAAGCCAAAGTGCAAATAGGGTGCAGCCTAGACATAAGAGGAGATTGTAGTATGAATGCCAGCAGTGTAGAGCACTGGGCCTTCTGCTCTTGATGCAGCCAAAGGGCACTGTCCACTCTGTGTAGCACTCTTGTTAAGGGGTACAGGGTGTCATGACAGTGTCAAAGGAAAATTCACTTTTCCATGCTAGCCCAGGGGCCAAGGGAGAGGTCAGACATGTCTGTGGGCCTTTTGTCTAACTGCTCTTTGTTAATGCCCACTTATAGCCCTATTTTGGCTTCATAGATATCTGCATGTGTTTTTGGGCAGATTTGAATACTGTGCAGCTGGACCCTGAGTAATGATTTCAGCCTTTAACAAGCTCTATGCAGGAGCTGATTAGAGACAGGCTTGCATTCTACTGTCAGTTTCCAGTTTGGCAAAGGAAACTGCATATTCATCTCAAGTCGGGGGAGAGTTAAGGGCATTGCCACTAAATTTTCCCTTCCCACATGTCTATGTCATGAAGGAAAAGTTCTGACTGTGTTTTTCTGTTATGTCCATTCATGGCTTAGAGCAATGCCAGCTTAGTTTCTACTACATAGTAGGTGTCACGTTTAAACTATTTGTTGGGCCATTGAGATAGCTCAGTGGACTAATTAGGCAAGCACAGGGACTGGGATTCTACCCTCAGCACCACATGCTGCACCAGCCCCACTCCCAGGAAGCTGAGCTGGTCACCGAGAGTGGGCACAGTGGTGCATTCCTGTAATCCCAGGGCTGGGAGGCTGAAAACAGGAGGATCACTGAGCGTCCACGCTGTGTAGTGAGACTCTGTACCAAATACATCAAAAATAAATTTAAAAAAATAATAATAAACTATTTGTTATAGAAAATTCCAAGCTCCTACAAAAGGTAGACAGAATACACAAGAAGATTCCAAGAATCACAAAATGTAAAGCTTTCATAATTATGAATTATTGACATATATGCTTTCCATCTGCATTATTTTGAAAGAAATTCCAGACATCATATGATCTCTTCCATAAACAGTTTGTGTGACTTTCTAAAAGAGGACCCTTTTAAAAATATAAGCACAATATTATGGCCATATCTAAAAAAAATGCAGTAAGTCTTTAATTTCCTAAAAGAATTAGCCAATGTGAATGTCATTTTTCATAAAGTTTCTTTATTTAAGCCAAATGATGCCTATATATTATAACTGGTTCTACCATATGTCTCCTTTATACTTCTTTTAATCTGTGGATTTCTAACCCCTTTGCCCTTCCTTGAGGAAATTAGGTTTAGAGTCATGCGATTTTTCAGTCTGGAGTTTTCTACTGTACCTGTGGTGTCATTTGTAAATACCTTTGTCCTGTGTTTTGGTAGCTGGATCTTAAACTCAATAAACTTTAGGTATGATTTTGTTGTTCATTTGGAAGGTTGCTTAGTAAGTGCTGTATATTCTTCCACCAGGAAGTACATACTGTATGATCTCTCTCTTTTTTGTGATACTAGCAACTATCAGTGACCAGTTCCTAGATCAGTTAACTCATTAGAAGTTGCAAAATGATAATGATGTTTTCCATTTTTAGCTCTCCATCACCTGCTACTTTATAACCTAGTACAATCATTCATATACAAAAGATAAATGCTTACTTTTTTCCTTTTATTTGCCAGTGAATTAAAAAAAATTCACAAACAAGAATGACTAATTATTAATTTGTAAGGATGCTATGAACTTGCAATTTAAACACACTTTAATATTTTGACTGACGCTCAAATTCACACATCTTTGACCAGTAGAATCTTGGCTCTTTAGTCCTTTGGCACAATTTTACTAGTCTTTGATAACTTTCTTGTTATCTAGTGTGGCAAAATGTTCCAAGAATATCTTGTACACTTCCTTCCCTAAATGTGGAATCAACTATTTCTCCAAGGAGCCATTCCTTGCCTCTGTTGTGGGAAATGGTTTTTTATAGCTCACTCTCGACACTGGGGTATTTACTGCATTGAGTTGATTATTGTTTCTAGGTCTTTTTAGTATGCTGAGCTAGGAAGTGTCTATTTCTTAATATAAAATATGTCATGAGCACCTATTGATACTTGCTATTCAAATTCAGGAGTACAGAAATTTTAACACCTTCATTCCTACATCTCCTTTCTCTTACAGTTTAAATTCCTGATTTTCAAAGACACATAATAATTATCACAGTTATGTATTTGTTTTATGACACAGCATGCATACATGCAAACAACTTTTACAAAAACTACCATCATTCCTACCAACAATATGATTCCTGAGAAAAGAGATTAAGTAGTTTTTAGCTTTAGCAGTTGTTGTTCCTAGGGTTTAGCCCCTGGGAACCTGAAATCAAGCTGAAGTAAAATCACATGTAGTAGCTTCTCTCAGTAATGTTATGCAAACTGTGCTCACATGTAGGATAATTTGTTTTATTTTTCAAGACTACTTTCAAAAATGTTTTTGATCAAAACACAAAATATTTACATGATTCCAAAATCAAATTTACCAAAGATAATCTAGTTTCTATCATGTGTCTTTACCTTATGCTTTCCTCTTACAAGTACTCATTTTTAAATAGTATGATTTATTTTTCTATTGCTTTTAAAAAGTTTATACACATTTCCTTTCATATATATATATTCATATGAATACTGCATATATACATGTATATATATATATATTCATACATATATATGTGCCATTTTCTCTATTTTGCTATTTGTTTGCTTATTATATCCTGTTGATCACTCCCTAGTGGTATATATAATATTTCTTAGTCCTTTTTGAGTGTGCATTTAAAATACTCATTTCATTTATTTATTTATTTATTGGTACCAGGGATCAAACTCGGGCTTGTGCTTGACAGGCAGGCACTTATGCCACTGAGCTATATTTCCAACCCTAAAATATTCCTATCTTAATGATAGACATTTGAGTTGTCTTATCTTGGTTAGGAAAACAATAATGCCTGTCTTAGTTACTCTTCTCTCATCGCTGGGACAAATACTCGACACTCAAAATGAAGGAAGGAAAGGTTCATTTAACTCAGTTACTGGAAATTTAGTCTATATTCAGTAGGCTCCATGTCAGAGTGGCACATGGCAGAGAGCAATTTTTCACGGTGGTGGCAAAGACCAAGAGCACAAGAAGAGGAAGAGCTGCAGCTCAAGCAGGTAACTTCCCTTTCCTCCTTACATTGTAATGCAAATTATCTGCCCCAGGGCGGGTGCAGCATCCACACCAACAATCATCAATCACAAACTCCAGAAACTGCCCCGAGACTGTATGAGGCTTTGGGGGGACACCCATACACAAACCATAACAATGCCAGTGTACTTTTTTCTCAACAATATGTGTTTGGATTAGATTTATAAAAACAGGATTGCTGGATATATAGTAGTTTTGTTTTGTTTTCTTAATCTCAAATTTAAGTTGTAATAGTACAATGCACATTTTTTTCTGCACCATTTGAGAGTAAGGGGTCGACATGGTGTGCCATCACCAGCAGACACTCTAGTGAAGAACAATGATATTCACCCTGTAACTTTACCGCAGCTATCACAATGAAGAAATTAACACTGGTTCAATTTAATCTCAGACTCCATTTAGCCTTTACCAGCAATGTCCTTTAAAGCAAAAAGATCCAGTTTAGAATTATACACTACCATTGGTATCACATCCCCTTACAATGTATCTTTTTTTTTTTTTTTTTTTTTTTTTGAGACAGGGTCTCACTATACAGTTCTGGCTGGCCTTGAATCCACTAAGGTAGGCCTCAATGTCATGATCCTCCTGCCATAGTCTCCCAAGTGTTGGGATTGCAGGCATGCATCACCACACCCAGTTTAGCACCTATCATTTTAAAACAGTTGTTTTTTCTTGACTTTCATGACCTTGATATATTTGATGATCATGTCAGTTATTTTGTTATAGGTCTATGAATTTGTGTCCATGTTTTGTTTTTTTTTCAAGAGAAAAGGATGTATAGGTTTAATGTTGATCCCGTTTTTCTTAAATTAGCCTCAAGACCTTGGCAAAGAAGGGGTGCAGGATGAAGGGAAAGAAATATCTCTAGAAGAGAGAGGCCCATTCCCTTTGGAAATGTGCTTATCTTATTGTACACAAAGGATCTGGGCTTTTCTGATGGCCGGTAGCTGCAGAGAAAAGGAAGTAACTCTCCAGGAAGCCCTGTCAGATAAGAAATCTGTGACTCTGTAAACTCATCTGCTTCTGTGCTTTGTGTAGTCTCTCCTTAGCTCGCTCCTTAGTTTCAGTAAAACTATGGGGGCTGGGGCAGGGGTTCAGTTTTTTGTTGGCTAAACTGAGGAGAAGGGGATTGGTCAACAGAGCTGCTCAGGAGAGGGCTTCCCAGAGCCAGGTGTGGCAAGTCAGGGCTAGCACTTGCTGGATAGCTGCTGAATAGAGTTAAGAGCACCTCTCCCTCCTGCTGTGGCCTCTGTTACAGCCCCCCACCCCCAAACTGTTAGCACATCTTCTCCAGTCAACTGTGAGCATGTGGCTCTCTGCCCGCTGGAAGCCGGGCAGGCATCTTGAGACAAGCAGCAGGCATTTTCTCTTGCAAGAAGCTGAGTGAGGACAAATGTTGATGTGGGAGGAGAAAACAGAGGAGGGTGGGAATATCCAGAAGGAGGACCTGGTAAGGGTGCTTCTACTTGATACTTGTCCATCCATCAACCAGTGTAGTTTCCTTTAAACTGAATTTGAAAAGAAAGAAAATGGAAAACAGAATGTTAACAAATTTGTGATTGATTTTCCCTTTAAATCCAGGATGCAGGAGATATCAGAGGGACTTGGTTAGCTAGGGCTTCCAGGAACCCTGCATCCCAAGTTCAGCCAGGCCTATTCCTGGGATTTTGCACTATAAGCCTACCTGACAGATTGAGTTTGGTTAAGGCAGGGAATGATTTACTTTAATTGCATTTCTAAAACAAAGTTTTCTTTGGGGACTGGGGCATGATCAAGTCATGCACAGTTCACCCCAGGTGCTTGTATTGCTTGCCAAAGTTAAAACAGGCACAATTTCCTGTCAGGAGAGATAGTGGCAGTTTGAGGAACAAAGGTATGTATTTGATTGGGTAAACAAGCCAAATAAACTGAGTTTTGTTATTTGGCAGGAACTCCAGTCCACTCATCAAGTAAAAGTCAAAGTGTATCTTCAAACAACAGCTTTGTGATAATCTGAAAGACTTAAAAGTCAATATTTGCTTATAGGAACTCTATGTACATTCCAGACACTTCACTCTTGGTCTTTTAAAATTCCTTCTTTCTGATAGGGTCTAGCTTTGGGAGCAACACTAGTCAAAAGGCCTCTATTATCCCATTCTCCCTCTCCTCTCCCTTTTAGGCTGAATATTATTATTTTTTTAATCTTCCAATGATTGCTGTCAGGTTATAGTAGAAGGTCTATCAGATCATAGTTGAAGGTTTTTTTTTTTTTTGTTTTTGCTTATCAAAGGAACAGGAGAGAAATAGTACAATTCAAGAGGATAGTTTCCAGTTTTTAAAGAAATTTCACTTGAAATTTAAAAGCCCTTCTTCCCTTTGAAAGATAATCTGTTTGGGGACTCTGTGAAGTTTCTGAGGAAGCACACAGCTTTGAGGGGTGCCCTTCCCCCTGTAATCCCACCCACGCACAATTCTCAGCCCCATGGCCTAGCAGAACAGCTTTACTTCCTGAGGCAGTAATCAGACACTTTGATAAAGGAGCTCTTAAAGCCTATGCCTGCTGTACTGAGGAAGGTGAGGGTTCGTTCTTTGCATGAAATTTTCGGACACATATTCTTCAAAAACTAGTTATTAAATGTTGCCCTCTCACAACATGCCCAGAATATTACTATGAAAAAGCCCAATCTCTGACTACACACAGGGTACCATCCAGGAGGAAGGTGGCTGAAGAATTTACACATGTGTTAACAATGTGACATGTTTACCACATTTGTTGCATTTACCGAGGCCACTGCCTCAGAAAACAAAGGCAAGTACAAAACCTTATTAAATCTATGTCATGTACTAGAATCAGCAAGGAAAAAAAGCAACACTGCCAATTGTAACAAAGCCCTCCTATTTTAGAGATGTTAAAAAGTTGGAAAATCTGTATCATAGAATTGACATGCAATAATCCTAGATTCACCTGGGAATACAGGTAAGAAGTCAATTATAAAGCAAGTGAAGAAGCATCATTACAAAGTTTTAAACAAAGTCATTAGTTGGTCCAGAGCCAAGAACACCTCCAAGACTACACTTAAGACCTTTGAACAAGATCTTAAAAAATGAATAGGATTTGTAGGTGGAGAAGATAGGGCATAAAGTGCTGAGAAAATTACATGTGCTAAAGGACTATGATCTTATTTGGAGCTTCAGTTAGATGTTCAACTTACACAACAATGTAAGTTAAGTTTTATCACTGCTTAGGGCTAGCCAAATAGTTCAGCAGGTTAAAGTGCCTGCAAGCAGATGCAAAGTCTGGGGTTCAATCCCTGGGCCTGCTGTGCCAGCCCTACCCTGGAGCACGCTGAAATGGTAATGGAGACTGGGTGTGGTGGCACATGCCTGCAATCCCAGCTCTTGGGAGGTTGAAAACAGATGGATCACTATGAGTCTGATCTAGTAGTGAGACCCTGAACACCCTCTAGACCCTTCCCTAAAAAAATAAAAACATTTAATCACTGCATATCTTTTACAGAAGAGGAATGAACACCTGTTTGGTATCTTGCTGAAGATCTCTGAGCTGATGATCAAAAAATACTAGCTATTACTGTTATCTCAGTCCAGTCACATGGCTTATTATCCCATACAGTGACACCCACTACAGCATCTCTGAATCATAAATGGCCACTGGAAATGTAGCCAGTACTAACGGAGATGTACTGCAAGCATGAAATACACCCTGCATGTCAAAGACTGACTAACAAACAAAAGAGTAAAATACCTCATTAATAATGTTGTTACTTGCCAAAAGGACAGTTTTATTTTATTTATTTATTTTTTTTTTGGTCTGTTTTAGATACATTTACTTTTAAATTATATGATAAAATTCAATTTTAATGATTTCTTTTTACATTTTGTAATTGGATCTTCCAGGGGGGAAAAATGTAAATCGCATATATGGCTCACATGAGGTTTTTGTTGGTCAGCAGTGTTCTAGAGCAGTTTGCTGTGCAGTGGTGTGGTCAGTGACTAGCCCCCAGCAAAGGAATTTGTGCTCGTATTTTGTTTTCTGGCTCTGGAACTGCACTTGTAGTTCCTCACCCATCCATGCCTTGCTGCTACACAGCCCTGAGATTTCAGTGTAAGTGAAAGATCTGGGCTTTAACCCAGGCATCCTCGAACCACAGCCTGCTTTTGAGTTCCAGAAATGTCTGAATGTGGGTGTGACTGTGAGCGCAGGGGGCTGCGGTAGCTTGTTCATGTGTTAACTCTTCCGGAGAACTTGTATGTACACATTTCCTGAAGGCCTCTGAGGAGTGAGTGGAATGCTGGGAATTTCTGGCACCAGGGGCAAGGCCTCAAGGAAACTCATCCTAAACCAGGTTCCAGGGAAAGCTGGGCTGCTTCCACTTACATTCCAGCCACTAGGTTTTGACCTTTACTGATGAACTTTGGCACGAAGTCTAAGCCTGAGCCAGAACCAATCCTCTCCACACCAAGGACCTGCCTGCTTTCGAACATCACTCTTCTAACCCAGCCCACCTTCTACCCAACCACACACTCGAGATTTATTATGCCTCATAACCCTAACCCTAACTTCCCCCTTGAAGACTCAGTTCAAATCTCATCTTCTTATAGCCTGGTCTGTGTCCCTCAGGACAAAATGGTCCAAACTTACTCATTGTTTACACATCTGTGGCCCCTTCCTGATGAGGGGCTATGCTTGAACGGTGTGGTGCGGCATCCTGCTTTTCCTTACAGAGCCTGGGACCAACATCCTCTGAAAACTCTGCTGGGTACCTCACACAGCCATGTGGCAAAACTCAGCAACCTGCTGGAGTGTCACTGTCAGGCGAGTCATTCTTCTGGGATCCTGTAAGCCTCCGGATTGGGGATAAGTCAGGGAAGAGAAAGGACCTAAGGCAGCACCAACGTTCAGCAGGTCGTTCTACCCCAGATTAAGCCATAGGAAGTGTGTGATGAAAATTAAATGTAAGCATATTTGCCTGTGGGTTTGTGGCACAGTGCCACCTGTCACACTCAGAGAACACATGCAGAAGTGAATTGAAAACAAGAAGTGTCACCACTAGCCCCAAAATGAAACCTGATAAAAGAGCTGATTCCAAATCTCTATTTTGAGGGATCTGAGAGTCACTGAATCAGAAACAAGCAGCAGAGCTACTCAAAATGGATCTTACATTTATAATGAATAAAGGAAATAATCACAATTTCAGGAAAGATGGGATGAGAAAGCCAAGCAAAATGAGAGCCCAAGCCTTGAGACAAGGGTTTCCCACTATTGCTCTGTATTCAGTGTCTTTCCCTGGTACTGCCCCTTTACCTTGCACTATATTAAATAGTAGGAGATAATATAATAAAGCCAAAGTAGTTCTTGCCTTCTGATATAGAGGTAAAGAAATAAGGGTTGGTGAGATAACTCAGCGGACTAAGCATCTGCTTTGGCAAGCACAGGGACCAGGGTTCAATCCCCAGTCCCACATGCCACATTGGCCCCACCCCCAGGGCATGCTGAGCCAGCTACAGAGTCCAGGTGTACTGGCACACAACTGTAATTGCAGAGCTGGGGAGGCTGAAAACAGGAGGATCACTATGAGTCCAAGCTGCATAGTGAGAACCTGTATCAAATACATAAAAAATAAAAAATACATTAATCAAATAATCGCTCACATAAATGTTTTTAGCAATAGACCAATTATTTTCTATTTCCAGTATGATTCATTTTTAGCTAAGAGACAAGATAGATCAGCCTTTGTGTATAAATCTCAGGATAAGAAAGAGTTAAGCCCCACATGGGCTCTGCTGCGGCTGTCCCAGGGAAAAAGAGGGGTCCATTCATTCCTCCTTGGGCCATGGGTTGGTTCTTCCTCTACTGTCATTCAGAGAATATGTGCTCCCTCTGGCATCCTAGCTGCCTGGAAGGTCACTACAGGCTCAGGGTGCCACAAATGACAGATTGTTCTCTCTGTTCAGAACTGGCTGGGGACCAAACTGGCCCACAAATTCAGGTTTTCCCATTTTATTTCAAGTGCAGCCAACTTTAGGGGCTTAAAATCAGATTCATGGCAACACTGAGAATGAGGACGAGAGGAGCCAAAGTCAATGGTATCGATAGGCCATGCTGCCTTCAGAATAATTTCCCAATCTTTGAAATAACTATAGAGTGATTGCCAGAGTGACTCAGAGAGGAGGAGAGTTGGAGCCACTTTGGCTGGTAAAGGTTGTATGTTAAAATGATAGATTCCCTAGGACCTCCCATCCAGTCTAATTTTTAGCAGTATACTTTTGATTTCTTCATATAATTCTTGGGTATATTATGAATTAATACATAACTTTATTCATTAGATAATCAATTCAATTCACTCTAGTTCATTCTTTTGCTTTCTAGAACCTCTTGGAGTACAATCCCACCATCTTTCCTTCCACCCAATCTACTGTACCAACCGCACTTACAGTGTCTACTATAAGTCAGATTGTATTATATTACCTAAAGAAGGGAATTTAAACTGGCCTGATGAGAAGAGTAATTTTAGAGGAAGGTGGGGGCTTCCTTGTAGGAGAGATACATCTTTGGTTTCACCAGATTTTCCAAGCACATGGGTATACATTTCCCAGATACCCTTGGGAGTTCTTATTAGGTTAGAGCTGCATAATTGGATTCCAGTCAATAGGGTAAAGAAGAAATCATGTAGGTCACCCTCAGAGCTTGTGCAGTTGCCCATATCCTTCTGTGGTGACCTCTGAGCACAGAGGGTGGCAGTATAAGCTGATGGGAATATGGATCCCTGAGCCATTACTTGAAGGAGAGCCACAGGAGGAACATGATCATGGGGTTATTTGTTACCACCCAGCCTCAGTTCCCCTAACCATTATACACTCAGAAGCTGGAAGCAACTAAGGTCAATCATAAAGGAAAAGAAAAAGTCATCCAGACTAAGTCAGATATTCTAACTAGGGGGGAAAAAAGCAAAAATTATATCATTTAGGGGGAGAAAGAAAAGGAGAAGAGGATTAAGGAAAGAATTAAGATATGCTATGTACATGCACCAGCTCCCCACAGGGAATGTGATCATTGTGTGCTCTTAACACGGATTAATAAAAACAAAAAATGAAAAAACCCTCCCAACTGTCACAGAAAGGAATTATCCTTAATTCAATGTAAAACGCAAGAACAAATTTCTAAAAATAAAATTAGATGCACTTTGGATACTGTAGACTTCATTCCAGGAAAGTGGGGAAAAAACCTACCCAACTTACCAGGCAAATGTCTTGATCAACTACTAAAGTTTTAATGCACCCTACATTTTTGCTTGAACAGGTGCAAGTGGCAGATATGTTCACCAAGGTAGAAATTGTAGAAGTTGCCAGAAACATTCTGATTCACATTTTAGAAAGTTTTAACAAGACTGAAAGAGGTGCTCTTTCCCATCTTGCAAGATGGCGGGTGAAAAAACTGAGAAGCCAGACACTAAAGAGAAGAAACCCGAAGCCCAGAAGGCTTCTGCCAGTGGTACTGGTAAAAAGGGTAAGATGAAGAAAGCAAAGAAGTCCAAGAAGGGGCAGCCCCACTGCAGCCGAAATCCTGTCCTGGTTAGAGGAATTGGTAGATACTCCC